>JABXWE010005799.1:0-28322 GCA_014611495.1 Limonius californicus | reverse complement strand
TCACTTTGGTCATAAAACGACAAATGTCAGATGTCGAATATACATAACCACAAACTCTATCAGAAATTTTGAATTTCTACATAACAAGTATCTCAAAGTAGATAAAATAGTATATTATACTCGTTTCATAACCGGGCATTGTAGCACTTGATCCATTGGAGCACTCCTCGCTACGCTCGTCGTGCCCCAAACCCACGCGTGCTACAATAAGCCCGTTATGAAACTCGTATAATAATATACTATCTAAATACTAATTTTCGAAAATTGTACTAGAGTTTGCTTGCGATAAATTATAAAGCAGTTGCTATTACACATAAAAGCTAGACAATACTGTTATGAGCAATTAATTAGAAGATAACCCTAATGTTGATGAATGCAGCTGAATCGAATCATTGAGCAATTGCAATTACAATTAAGAGGTAATGCAAACATATTAAAAATTAATTAGCACATAATTTTGAAAACAATCAACTATTTTCTCCAATGCATCTGGACTTTAGATAAGAAACGTATACTATATATGCGGTGGCCATGTTGTCCGGTTTGATTTAAACACGGTGATTATACCTTTGTTGCGCTATTTCATTTAAACAAAGCAAATGGCAATTTGTATGTAACGTATTGTAAAACTGGATTTACATCATTAAACTTAATTAGAGTTCTATCTTCTTGTCTTCCTTTGTGTGTTAATGAAGCAATGAAAGCGAAGTCTAGCTATGAGGCTGGCTTTACCGTCATTTCTTCCGTTCTTCTACGTTTCGGTACAATATAATTTATAAAATAGCAAAAATTAAACTTATACGAAAACTTGGTAAGCCTCCAAGTGATGCCAGTTCATATAGACCTATAAGTCTTTTGCCAATGATGTATAAACCTTAGAAAAACTGTTGCTCAAAAGATTTACGCCGATTCAAATAGATGATTAACTGATACTTAACTACCAGTGCGGTTTTACAAAACACATTCTAGGATAGGTCCACTGCGTTGTAAATCTTGTAAATAGTAGCTCTAAAGAATGAAAATAGCGTATAGCTGCATTTATTGATGTGAACCAGACATTTTATGAAATGTGGCACAAAGTGTTACTTCATATTAAAATTATACTTGCATAAGCGATTTTTCCTTGTAAGGTATGAAGAAGAACATACCAACCTGTTTTGAATTAAATCCGGAGTACCGCAAGGCAGCGTCTTGGGAACAGTGCTGCGCCTTCCATGATACCACTATTGCTACTTTTGTACATAACAGATGATAGTTCCATACTAATGTATTAACATTAAACCTACTAGATAATAGTGAACACGCACGCCATATAAGCTGACTCTGTCGTTTAGATGTAGTTAAACAGTATTAAATTGAAAAGATTAGTTCATAATTAGAGGCGACTTCAATGTAAAATGTACCTACTGGAGTTCGAGGCTTATCACCATCAAGGGGAAGCAGCTGTACGAAGCGGTCAATCAAGTCAAATGCGAAGTGTATTCTACTGGTAAACCAACGCCCTGGCCGATAGATAGCAATAAGATCCCAGATCTAATTGACTTCTTCATGCTGGAAGGAATTTCCTGCAACTACATCAACTTTGAGGATAACTAAGACCTGTCATCAGACCACTTTCCAATTATGTTGATGGTAAGCGGAACAATTATCACCAAACCACTCAGTAACGAACAAATTAACAGAAAGGGATGGATTTAGAACGAAAATGGAGGAACGCATCAAACTAAATATTCCACTATGCACAAATGAACAACTTGACACGGAAGGAGAACTGTTGGTTGTCAGTCTACAACAAGCGGCATGGCATAACACCTTCATACCATAACAGAAAACACCTAATAAGTGGTTAAGTGGTTAATCGGAACCATCTAATTAAAAAACATCAACTTCAAAATGTTTGAAAAATTGTTTCTGAAAGGCCTAAAGCCAATCGTCGAAGAAAAGCAGCTCATCCCAACTCGCCAGTTTGGATTTCGGAACAGGTACTCGACCATTAACCAAGTACATCGTGTAATTGATGTTATTGAAAGAACCTTAGAAGAGAAAGAAATGTGCGCAAACAAATTTCTAGACGTGGCTCAAGGTTTTGACAAAATATGCCACGGTGGTCTTAAATACAAGTAATCAAAAAATTTGCATAGATAGATAAGGTCACATTGTCAAATCATGTATATATGTATATATATTGCTGTAGTGTAGCACAAAACTGTTAATCTCAGGGCTCCACTCGCGGCCTCGACTAGTTTAAAAAATTGAGAAAAAAACGTTCGACAAAAAAAATACAACAACACGTGCAAATTTTTACTATGCTTTACTGTGACCGAGATTAGTTCTTTTTTAAACTAAACCAACCTTTTCACTGATGTTAGGCATGCAAAAACGCCCCTGGACTGTTACTCCACAAGTATACAGACTGCACACCTCTCCTCCAGGCTGGTTCTGCTTTCCGTGCTCTGCCGTCTCTTCCCGACATGCAGTACTTTTCCATTTTTATTTAACGCCGATTAAAACTCACATTTTATTTTATGATAGTATATTCTACCTTTTTAATCTTACAATTTGTATGCAATTTTTTCCATAATAAACAAAAAACAAAAGTCCTCTCCAATTTTAAAAATGTAGTACTCGTTGACCGGCGGGGAAAGATATTATTTTGTCATCGAAACACGTCTTGCCCCGACGGCGATACAAAGGTGAATCCCAATTAGCATTTAAAACCCATTATAGTATCACAACAATATATATATATATATATATATATAAATATAGCTGTATGTGTACCTCAAGGAAGCGTCGTTGGACCAATGTTGTACTTACTTTACACCAATGGTATTCCTAAGTGATGGAGACAACATTAGCTGATGATATTGCATTACTAGCCCCAAGCAACGAGATACGAGGTACAAATAAATTACAAGCAGCGTCAACAACTTCACCGGTTGGACTAAGAAGTGGTGCATTAAACTAAATGAGGCGAAGTGTACTCATATAGACTTCACCAACAAAAGCATAGATTACTTGCCAATAGTAA
This sequence comes from Limonius californicus, assembly GCA_014611495.1. Lineage (NCBI taxonomy): Eukaryota > Metazoa > Arthropoda > Insecta > Coleoptera > Elateridae > Limonius > Limonius californicus. Next base: position 25,291 of record JABXWE010005799.1, on the reverse strand, counting down.
TCAATCAGCAAACAATGCCATGCTAAGACAGCAAAATACCTCGGCATGATACTAGACGACAAGCCCAGGTGGAAAGAATATGTAAAAAAAAACACGAAGGAAAGATATTGCGGCTACTTGGAAGACACTCCAAGTTATCACTACATAATGAAATGTTACTGTATAACCATATTCTAAAACCAGTTTGAGCTTACCATGTGCAACTGTACAGGTGCACGAAGAAAACTAACGTCAAAATTGTTCAAATTTTCCAGAACATGGTATGGTTAATACACCATGGTACGTAAGAAATGAGGGCATCCATAGGAACCTAAAAGAGTGAGAAAAGTAAACGATTCGCAGAAGGACATGTGAGACTACGCGGACGAACATATCGACGTGGTACAATTACTCAATAACAGTGGACTTTCTCGGATGTTAAAAAGACAGAAACCATTCAAACTAGTGTAAGCTAAATTAAAAGAATAAAATAAAAACAAAACTTGTGTAAGAAGAATTTCCACGAAATGTTAGGACTTGTCTAGATCTGGGTCTATTAGACCTTGTATTAGAATCAAAATGCTAGATATTTTGCAATGTTGCTCCGAGAGGCGGAATCAAATTTATTAGACGTATTGAGCCAAAATTGTATTTAACTATATAAGATAACCCAGAAAATATGTCACTGGACGTCTACTTCCTTTGTCTAACCATTTCGTTTAAATAATTTACTTAATGTTTCATAGAGGAGATTGTACATAGACATACTTAGACAACAAAAAAAATAATATTTTGAGTTATTCCTATTCATTTCATCATTAGTTGAGAATTTTGCCTCATCACTAAACAGTGCACAATTTAAAAAAGATGGAAATAATAAAATTTTTAGTCAAATGTAGATAAAACTTTCTACTCTTTTATTCTAACGCAAATATTTAATTTGATCTTTAAAAGTGTTAATGTATTTATTCTAAAAAGTCTTACAAACAGGTAACCCGTTTAGCAGAAAGTTTTAGTGGTTGCCTAACTTGCGTCTTTAATTTAAACTATGGCAATCAAGACAGAACATACTGTTATGAAGTCATGGCCTTCTCTAACGAGTTTAATTTTTGAACGCTTGTTACTTATTCTCCTAAATAAGGTAAATTTACCCACTCCTGGTGCCCAGAGGGCATAAGGTGTAACACCCATTTCTACTACTACTACTACTACGATAATGCATTAGTTTAGTTACTACAATACAGCGAAATATGTCTTAAAATAATTTGCTGCGTTACAGTGAGTGCTTTTCTAAAACTGTTTTACAAGATTATCCCTTTGGTATATAAAATGTGTATGAATCGCACCTCTGGATAGTTAAATTTAAGGAAAAATGTCATAAGCATTATCCGTTTGAAAGTATAAGACAAAGGATTCCGGGGTTTACGGAAAAATCCCTTTCTGGTAGAAGCTCGTGTATGTGTGTGCGTAGACGCATCGTGCTCATGCGTGCGGATGGAGAAGGTGCGGATATAGCGGCATTATCTGTGGCGTCATAAATTACCGTGCTACTTTAATTCCTGTCGGATTCGCACGATAGGTGGTGCGGGCTACTTCCTCCGGATTTCCATTGCTGGACTTACGAGCAGGACTTTTTCAACTAGATAAGAGAGTGACCGGCAGCGAGATACGCACAGAATTAACTCGATTAAATTTAAACCGTCCCCTGTTAATTTACTTTCGAAATAAGGTCGCATTGAAAAAGCGAAATACTATCTGGAACAGACAGACGCAGTAAATCAAGGTATTGTTTGAAGTTTGCACATTTTCAATCCATCTTAGACAATATCAGCAGAAGTTGGAGCCATTTGCTAATTACTCCTGATTTAACCCTTTGGCTCATTGTCAATGAGAGGGCCCGGGATTTGCTAATGACGACGCCCTTTTGTTTTACCCCGCGATTAAACGATCGGGACTTTGTTTGTCTTAAATTTCGCCTTTTTATCTCGCTCCAACTTTCCCAACAACTAACTTTATTCAAATTCGACTCAAAATTGCTGGTTTGGGATTTCTTACCACTTAAAATGATTTATTGCGCTCGCAGGGTCTGGGGTGGATGATATTAACTCGACAAAACTTACACAGCGTTTAAATTTTTGACATTATTAATCTCGAAAACGAAAGGACTTTACTGTTTACATGAGAGCGCGTTGGCAGATGTTTTTTCTCTGAAAGGAATCCCGTATTGTTATAGGTGTATGGATTTTTACCTTTTACCGGTACAAAAGGATGGGTGCCTTTGTGAACGATTTATTTTGAAATGGTGAAAGGGCGATTTATACGTGTCCAACAGCCCATATATTTTTAGACAGAAATTACTCGCATAAGGTATTTTTGTTTTGGTATAGAAAACTGCATTGCTGAACTTCTTAGCCCTCGAATGCAACTGAAAGAAACTTTTTCACTGTTTCTTTTATGTAGTTTTTGAAACTGTATATCTATTACACCAATAATAATGCTAATCACAATCCCCAACCACCTAGTTATTGTGAAAATAAAATTAAAATATTAATAGAACAATAAATTATATAATAATACCCAGTTACAGAAAAAGAAGGAAAATACTAATATTTATTATAACAATATTATGTACATACATTGAGTATTGAAATTATACATCAATTAGCCAAATACATATTTTTTTATTAGCTCGTCCCTTTAATAATGTAGTATACATTATTAAACTATACAGAGTTAATCAAATGTATGGAACCATCCATATATTTCGGTAACCCATTGTTAGATTTTTCTGAATTTTCGTATAGGGTGATTTCAAAATATGGCGGATTCGAAAATGTTATCTGCAATGTCGCCACGTTTTCAGTTTTTTCAAAACTCCTGTGAATTTCATTATTTCAAATAAAACACCACAAAGTATTCCTTTATTATTAAAGCTGATTATAGAACAAGAATGCTGATTAGAAATGTCAATATCTTAATTATTAGAATATTGTGACGCATTGTCAATACTTTTCTTGACTCAATCAAGTCTAAGTTATAATTTCCTTGATCGTATTTTGAAACAACAAAACTTTTTCGTTAATAATTACATACTAATTAATTGTTACTTTCGGAAAGAGACCATATTGAGATATTGATGACGATTGGTTTCGGAGATAGATGAAGAACTCAAAAAGAAGTTTCAAATCTCTTCAATACGACTCACTCTTGTATCACGAAGTACAATATCCAAAACATTGAAACGATTCTAGCATACTGGGAATGTGAAAAATATTCGGAAATCGAGACGTTCAAAAACAGCAACTACGCTTCAACTGTGGATCAACCACATACTTCTTCGAACACAATTAGGCTAAGATAATGGAATAAGTCAAATGTCGGTGGTGAGAATTTTGAAGAAGGAGAACATGAAGCCGTATAAAGTGAATTTGATCCACGAACTGATTGCGGGCGATTCTGATAGAAGAAATGAATTTTGTGAAATTTTAATGGAGAGAGGTAATAACTGCATTAGGAATATCTTGTTTTCCGATGAAGCCACTTTTTGTCTATCTGGGTTGGTCAACAGGCAGAATTGTCGATACTGGGCTTTCGAGAATCCTCATTGGGCCCAATAAAGCCATACTCAATTCCCCAAGAAATTGAATATTTGGGCTGGTATCATTGACGACAGAATTATTGGACAATTCTTTATTGAAGGAACATTGAATAGTGACAGATACCTCATGTTATCACAGAATGAAATTATCCCTGTGCTGATAAATTTGTTCCCGATGGAAATCGTGGAGTACGTCAAAATATTTGGTTCCAACAAGACATATTCAGAAACCGATGTATAGGACGAGGTGGGACCATCAAATGGCCAGCGCGTTCTCTGGATCTTACACCATTAGATTTCTTTCTATTGGGACATGTTAAGAATATCGTGTACAAAGAAAGACCAGATAATCTCGAACATTTTGAAAGTTGTTATCCGAAGAGTGATGGAGGATATTCCACGAGAACACATCAGAAACAGTACTGTAGATGCGGTGTATAATCGTTTAGCTCATTGTCAGACAGTCAATGGTCAACAATTTGAACAGCTACTTAAATGAGTAACCTCTCCTTGTTTTAGTTAGATTCGATTATTTGAGTACTTTGTTCGTTTTTTTTGAGATATCTCTGTTATTATTGACTATTATTGACTATTGAACTCAATGAAAAATTCCCTATCGAATGTTATAAAAATATATAGGGTGTTCCATTTGAAATAATGCAGTTGACAGGAATTTCGGAAAAACTGGAAACGTGGCAACATTGGCGATATCAATTTCGATCATTTTTCCGCCATTTTATATTTTATGTACCGAAGTATGAAGGAAACAATTTAGAGAACAAACAAAATATTATTTTACAAATGAGAACCATTAACGCTTACACACTTATTCCAACGTGTTTCTAATAACGTTATGCCTTCGAAAAAAAAATTTCTGAGAACTCTGTAAAATACCACTCCGCGGAGTTTTTCAGTCCTCATTCGATGAAAAGCGACGCACTCTCAAGTGTTTTTTGAGTTTTGGAAAGAGATAATAGTCACAGGGGGCCAGGTCGGGACTGTACGGTGGATGTTGTAATTCCTCAAAGCCACATTCATCAACTGCTTCTTTAACAATTCGTGCTTTATGGACCCTGCAGTTGTTGTGCAGAAGGACAGTTTTCTGGGCAAAACTGTGAGGTCTTTTCTCGCGTATAGCTGCTTTCAAATGTATTATTGTTTCTTTGTAGACATCCCTTGTTATTGCAGACACTTTTGGCATATGCTCAACCCATAAAATCGCTTCAGCTTCCCAGAAATCTGTCGCCTTCACTTTTCCCGCCGAGAATTGCGTCTTCGCCTTCTTGAGTGATGGAGGGCCCTTATGAAGCCATTGGGGAACTTGGTAGGCCACACAATTGGACCATGACGTCCCTTCCAACGTCGAGGAAATTTAATAAAGACTCCTAACATACCGACTTATGCAACTCCTCATCATAGCTTTTTCGAATATATGTGGGACCTGTCCTACTGAGTCTCCTTAACACAATATAGAAATATGGATTCATGTTAGGGACCCAGAGCGAATGTAACAAACCTTTTTAAATTTAAGATCTAGATATAGATTTAGTAAATACTATCTAGATATTGATCTAGAACCTATAATTAAATATTAATATAGATTGTAAATGTGTGTAATTGTGGTGTAAACGTGAATATCGCGTGTTTAAAAACGGAAAATTAATCAAGGCAAATGACGTACTCTAAAGTATCTAATGAAGAGGCAGATGAAAACCGAAATGTTATGTGAAAATAAACTCATTTAGAACATTTCTTTGTTAATCAATCTTAAAACAAACAAAACCAATAAGTGAATTTATACAAGCGAATTGAAATATAAAAACATTATCTAACTTACAAATTCATCATTACAGTTATGGTTTATATTTTAAGGACGCTCTGTATATACATGCAGAACCGAATTCCAAATATAACATAAATAGTCTTTTGAAGTTGTAGTTACTGTACATATTATTTAATAATTCAATTATAGGTAGCTTGTTTAGAATAAACGCAGGTAAATTGTCATCAAATTCTTCAATACAAAACCGCACAAAACTCAAAGCTTCGCGATTTTAGTTTCTGGTCTGGGTATTGAGAACAATCGTGCGCTTTCAATAGTAATTTATCAGCAGAATACAGCATGTATTAATTTAGCATTAGCACACAGACTGGCCAACAGCGCGAACAATATTATAATTCCTCCATTGTTGCATTGTTACCAACTTTAAGCTCCTGATATACGTCAAATGTTTATTATACTGTTGCGTGATTTTCGTTCATTTGGTGGTCCAAAGTTGCGTCATAATTTCGAGCTAAGTACTACCTACCAGATTAAACGAGCAATACTGGAACAAAATGAACCGCGTAGTTTAAAAGTTTGCTAGTTAGAATTGTTTGTGAACTTCCGACATTTCATAACATCGAACTGTTGCAATTATTTCTGTTATAATAATATGTATTCAGTCGTATTATTTTTTGAAAATTCTTTAGTTTGTGACACTGTACAGAATCGAATAAAATAATCCAATAAAAAACAATTAAATAAGAATATAAGTTGCATAAATAAAAATTTTTATTATTTTTTCTAATTACAATAAAATAAACTAAATTTTTTCGCGTGTGTCCGTAAAGAAACAATCATTTTAGCGTACGCCACGCACATTATACAATTATCATCATTTTCATCGTCATCACCATTATCATAATCATCATAAACATCATCATCATTATCAACGCCCTTATCATCATCATTATCATCATCATTATCATCATCATCATCATCATCATTATCATCATCATCATGCCTATAAGAATTCATTTGTAGGACTCTTCCAATAATTTCCATCATAGTCAGTAACTCTTTTAATATCGCCTGTCCAGCACATTGAGGGTCTCTCTCCAAATCGTCTTCCCAATCTGCGGCTCCATTGTATTACCATCTTCGTCCATCTATTATCAATAAGTCTTGCTATATTAAATGGTTAACAATCCTATTTAAAGATTTTTGTTTTATTTTGAATACCAAGAAATTGTACACCAATGAACTTTTATAGCACTTAATTTTGATATTTCGATAAACTTACTAAGTTTCGATAGGTCAATTTTATCTGTGTTCTGCTTTTATTAAATAAGCCGTACTAAATTCTGTTATACGTATTTCGACATTTTACATATCATTTTCAAAAGCTAGGGCAACAGCACACTGGATCTTGATTTCGAATTTGGGTCTAGTCTTCTATTCCAAAACTTTCAATAGCGGGGAATGTATGAGCTCAATTTGCCTAACGGAGAAGATCATCAAAATCGCTAAGCTAAGATGGTTGAAAGAAGTATCAAAGAAATGGTTCAAAATTGGAGACAACTTGCACATTCATTTAAAGGTAATCCACACAGAAGTCACATACAAATTACAACGAATTGAATTTGATGTTCTTAATAATGACATTAGAGAATTCGTTAGCAAAATAAAATATAAAAAATTCACAAATTTTTTAAGATTAGCACAAAACACACGTGAACTTAAGAATTATGCAAAATCCAACACCATTCTAAATTTCCATCCTCGTTTCCTAAATTTGTCAAACATAGAATCAAATGAGAAGGAAGTAAAATGTCTAAATAAAGGATTCAAATTGTTGGTGAAAGCTATGCTAAACTACTCAAGAATATTCTTCTGTCGATACAATTTGGCGAAGAATGAACGATATATCTGTGGATATTCAGCAACAGCTTGAATCTGAGTTAGTTGAATGCTATATGCTTTGCCATATAATTTGATGAAGCAACAGACAGCAGTAGCGATTCTCATTTGATTTGCTATATCAGATTCTGTCAGGGAGCTGCAATAGTTAAACACTTGCTTTGCAAGCCTATACAAGGAAGAGCAACTGCTGTCGAGTTGTTCAGAATTACAAATGATGCTATTGCAAGCGCAAACTTGCAGTGGAAGGATTGTATTGGAATTTGCACCAATGGAGCTCAAGCCATGTCTGGTCGATATAAAAATTTACAAACACTTGTGAAGAAGGAATCTCCAGGAATAGTCTGGACACACTGCCTGATTAATCGGGAAGCTTTAGCATCAAAATCGCTAAATCCTCGGCTAAATACTGTTTTGATAGTAGTTATTAATGTAGTTAGTTATATAAAAACCAACCAATAAAAATCATTCCACTGCTCTGAACACATATCACTGTTATTTTATTCTTCATCCAGATGGTTGCTACGCGGTAAAGTGTTCAAGCGCGTCTACGAACTGAGAAATGAAATAGCGATACTCTTGAGCGAGGAGGCTTATAAGCATGCATAAGAATCTTACGACAATTTATTTCTAATAATGCTCTCCTACTTTGTAGACATATTCGAAAAACTTAATTCACTTAATCTTTTAAGGAACTAATACAAATATATTTGATTTAAGTGAAAGGGTCAGCGCGTTTTGTAAGAGAATGCAGTTATGGAATAACAACTTAAAAGACAATTTCTTTGAGATGTTTCCCACAATGTGCGAATGTATCCATAGTTGCCTGCGAGAAGAGAAACATAAAAAGTTGTTGCTAAAGACAGTGGAGGGTCATTTAGAAAACTTTAGCACTACTTTCAGCAAACACTTTTTCGAAGAAGAAGAAGACATTAAATTGGGTGTTTGGAATTGGGTAATAAATCCGTTTGAAAGTATACCTACCGGCCTATCTCTGCAAGAAGAAGAACGACTGATAGAGTTTTCTTCAAGTACCGCAGAAAAATCAAATTTTGTTATTAACTCATAAACAAATTGCTGGAGTGAACTGTCTTGTAACTATTCTCTTATTAAAGCTAAAGCGTTTGGGATATTATTACCTTTTCCCACTTCTTACCTTTGTGAAATTGGTTTTTCCACTGTAGCTGCTTTAAAGTCTAAATATAAAAACAAACTTCAAATAGAAAAGGAGCTCACAGTGTCTATCGCGAATAGCAAACCAAACCTAGACAGGCTGTGTACTTTAAAGCAGGCATATATTAGTCAATAGATATATGCCTTAGAAATGTTACAAATGTAAAAAATTAATTATGATGTCTTGTTCATTTATTCGACCCCCCTCCCCCTGTACAGCTTTGGCACTCCTCCAGGGGGCGTTCCCCAATTTGAGAACCGCTGCGTTATACCAAGTTTCGGTATTTCTCGCTTTCTTCTTTCCGTTGGTTTCCAATCTAGTACTGGTTTCTGGAGTCGGTCGGTGTTCCTTCTTTGCACGTGGCGGAACCATGCTAATTGCCTTCGCATTATATCTTCAAATATATCATGCTCAATATTAATATTTTCTGGGATATCTTCCTTTCGTACTCTTTGGCTTCTAGAGATTTGGGCTGCTCTTCTCCACTGATCCACCTCTAGTGCTTTTAGTTGCCCGTTATTTCCTTCACGTTCTGTGTGATATACTTTTGTCCCATAGGTTCCATTTATAGCTCCTATTAGTCTTCTACCATATACTATTCGGTTTTTACTCCATTTTCATATATCCCTTCCTCACAAAATTTAACTTCGAGGCTCACAGGCTGTTATCCTACAGGTTTCCCATTCGTCTACACTTACAATTATTGGTAAATATTCACTTTTGGTTGTATTTATATTTAGTTCCCATTTATCATACTCTTCCACTCTTCCGGATTATATATTGTATATCATTTTCATCTTGGGCAATAACGATTTGAACGTCAGAAAACTACAAAGTATATAATGCTTTTTCGCACTGAAACTCCCATACAGTAACCTTTTCTCCAACCCTGTGTAATGCGGAATGATGAACTCAATTATTTAATATACCATTCACCATTAACGCCAGTACTTCTGGAACAATGTTCACACGTAACTTCTTCATGGTTTTCTTAAAATTTTCTGAAAGAAAGAAACCTGCAGGCGTAATATCATCCTAGCCAAGTTTAAGACTTAATAATTTCTATCTGTAATACGTTAATGTAGATCAACAACCCCCCCTTATGGGAGAGGCCCTTGCCCAACAATGGGATGTTGCGGGCTCATCAAGAAAACAAAGAAGAAAAGAATACGTTAATCTAGTTGAAATCATGAAAACGGTCAGATGTTCAATAGACGATTTTCTAGATATAATGCTTAAGTATTCGTTAAAAGCTTTATATAGATTTGTTCAGTCAAGTTTACTTCGGAAATATTGTCTTATAACAAACTTTCTAAAAATCCCACATAAACCTTTGTAGAATAAATGTTTTTTTTTATTATTATATTATGGTGCTTCAACATCTCAGGTCGCTAGCACCCTGGTTTAGTTAAATGCAAATGGTTTTAAAATGGGTTTTATGAATGTTTCGACGATATTAAAATGGAATAAAAATTATTCAATTAATTCAACTTTTATAAATTTTTCATTATACTCTCTGAAGAAGCAACATTTTCTAATAAAGGGTATGTTGATAAATACAATTCCTGTTGAAATCCCTTTTCTTTGAATATGGTGCTTGTCCAGAATATATTGCAAAATTAATAAGAGTTAGATGAATACATCCTTGGTCTTGCATACAATTGCAGAAAGTTAATTGTTTATTGTATCTGTTTGTAAACATTTCTGCAGCTGCTGAACGTAATAGGGGTAACATTTATTGGCCCTTATTATTCGGCTTACATATGATAGATTGATCTCTAAATGTCTGCTTGCTTGCGTTAGATAAATACGATTATTGTTTATGGCAGCTAGGTGACATATTTTATTTGAAACGGTTCTTTGGTTATTTATTTTCATTTAGATTACCGTTTACTATGCTCATTCTCAGTATATAATTACTGGACAAAGCAGAACTTCAATTTGCTGTAAATTGCCATATATCAGAATGATTTAGATTTAACTTTTATTAAAATAGTTAATCCTAATAGAAAATCGGAATTTTTCATTAAAAAATTTTACATTTTGTCAATGCAGGTAGTTATTTTTGCATATCTAGTTACATCAATAATTCTATTTATGAAAATAAGGAAGTAACACAACACATCATACATCCGAGCTATAGTCATATTTGCATAACTTCCAGGGGAGACAAATGAAACATCTCGTCTTCCAAGTAGAAAAGTTAGGGTTTCCTGTCCTGGGAAAATCTTAATAATCTGAAGCAAAGTGAAAACTATCAAATACTTTGGTGACTTTTGTTATGATTTGAACATAAAATTGTCCTGGGGGTAAATTCAAATTACCCACTTCTTATTCTGTTCACGTTATGTGATAAAAGGTCGTAAAACATGTTCTCTTAATTATCATTCTATCCGGTTTGAAAATAAGTATTCCAGTATAGTCCTGGACATAATCTTAGAGAAGAAGGTCTGTTTTGCATTATTCTAAATCAAATCCCGTTGCCATCTCAAAACTTAGGCTTACTTAGCGTCACCCCAAAGTGTTGTTCCCCAAATCCTCAATATTCTGTAAAACGTTTTGTCTAGTTTAATAAGGTATTTAACGTTAGCACAGTCGCGGCATTATGACGGTGGAAAGGGAACTGCCCGGAGTTATGAGCCCGCACACCTGCTCCGTAAACTACCCGGAAACTCCGGCACGCTTCCTGCGAACTACTCAGCTACTTAGATACAAGAATTTATGTCAGATACCTTCTAACTTCTCCGTGTTTACGTGCTATGATTATTCATGTTGATTACTTGCAGCAATGAGTGGAAACATTCACATCGCTTCAGACTTAAAAGTGCGAAGAGAAATTTAGTTTCTTGCCGGAAAGGGTGAGGGGTTTGCTGGATATTATAAATCACGAGCTAGCTGGGGTTGTTGTAACATTTGCAGGGAACACGTGTAACTGTAATTTGGTGTAACTTAAGTTGGCGGTCATGTCTCCGCAGTTGGCTGCTCCTAAATTCAGTAAGAAGTTGAACATTGTGGCCAACTGAAGTGTAATTTATGAGCCAGACACTAATATAATATTAGTCCAGCGAAATGTTATCCACAATTAAGATATTTTATTGTAGATAGCAAACCTCTAATCTGGGTCAGAAGTTCATAGTCACAGTCAACTTTTATATTTTCGTTTCATACCTTGTCGGTCACTATGTAAAATCTATCTACCGGAAAGTAACTAATATCGGCTTTCCTCGAAAGCAGAAGTTGGAACCTCCCATCGAGATTCTTTAAGACATTTATGTAATTTCTGACATAAACAAGTATTTAAACTCTTCAAGCAGAGGTTCTTAATCTATTGGTACCATTGGTACCAAGACATTCTATTGGAGAGTCTGCTGAAGACATTGGACCTTTTTCTAAGTCTACTGAAGTTTATGGATCTCTTAATAAAATTTAAAAGCATTAAATAAAATTTACAGATTAGGAATTATTTATAACAAACACATACTGAATTATTTAGCTGGTACAAATCTGTAATATACTTGCCTTTACGTTAAGGTATTAATACATATAAAGACAATACATTTAAAATATAGGCCACTCTAAATTAAATCTTGTCTTTTACATACATACCAGCACAAAGGCTATTGTTGTTTAGCTGAATGATACTATTCAATTGTGGGGTAACATGATAGGTATTTTTGGGCATCCAATCGGTATGGATTTTCCTTTTGATGATTATAAGTTTCAATTTTCGCGTCGCGTACGAGTCCAGGATAGGTTTCTTTCAAAATATTAGAATTCCCCAAGGCGTTTCGAGTTAAACTATAACTGTAGCTTCTGTTCTAAGACTAATGAGTGTACATGCCTGGTGGGGCAACATCTTCGATGCGGTTTATATAAGGAAGAGCAGAACTGCACATTCATGGTTGAACTTTAATGCCGTCAAGCTAGTATTAACTAATAAAAGAATCTTATAGTGTTTTCAAGTGATTGCCGATTTCTTTTTCAGATGGAGTTGTCAGAGAATTTTGTATTTTATATCTTGGTATCCCAACTTAGCAAAGATGCGCCTACTCTCTTTCATATCAGCAGCTTAGCCAAGAAAACATCCATGAATTGATACATTTATAAAATTCATCTGCTTAGGTATAATCGATAGATAAGTTTGTATTTTGGATTTAAACTCTACCTTACCTCGACCACTTCCTTCAGCATTTGTAAGTTGGCAAGACTATGGGTCTCAACCCTTTTCTTCCATATCGGCAGCTTAGCCACGAAAGCATCCATGAATTGATAGATTTATTTAATGCATCTGGTTTTACATGTACGGTCAGCTTAGTCAAGAAACCATCTATGGTGTACCATATATATATAAAAATGTTTTTAATGTATCTGATTATAAATAATCGATAGAGAATTTTATATCTTGTATATGATGCGGGTTTCTACTCTCTTCCTCCATACAGACAATGGTTAAGAAACCAACGATAATAAGGTCGAAGTGAACGACTTATTTTATTTAACACATTGCAAATACCTTATGCACAGAACGTTGCACTCTATGGTTGCAAATCAGGGATTACAGAAAAGAAGAAAAAGAGAGACAGAGAATAAGAGAGATAAAGAGAGATGAAGAGAGAGTGCCAGAGACCAAAACATTGATAAATTAACATTTTTTTAAAGTGTTCCAAAAGTAAGATTTCTTTTTCTGTTAGGGTAGCCACCCTTAGTTCGACCAGGTACTTCAAGACCTGTCCTATCCAAAGTCAGCAAACTTCTTGATACAGAAGTACTTCATATACCGTAAAATTGGGTTACTTGAAAACAGCAGGGTTATTTAAATATGTTGCAGCCTTTTTCATAAACTGGTCCTGTCCTTAAACGGTTTATTCTAGAACCATAATTCATGGTCAGTCAGTTGGAACACACCACCAGTGGCTTATTGAGACTATAAGTGTTTATTTCGTACATTCGGTTTTGCGTGTAAAATTCTTCAAAAGTAAGGTAAAGAACACGAGGTTTTTATTGTCTGGGTACTTCTTATTACCCAGGGATCTTGATAACTATTAGCAAGCCGCATGCTTTAAAACCAGTGGCGTCGATTTTATTTATAATGTCATTTCAGGGGCTACATGAAAATGGTGCGTACGTATAAGAGAAAGATGAAAAACAGGCCAAATCGCAACTACAGTCAGGAGGTGTTGGATGCTGCTACATGCTATGCTACAATGTACAGAAAAATTAACACCTCCAAAATCCTGGACATATTATTGCGTTGTCAGATGATGATGAAGAAGCCCTTGTTAAAGCGATATGTACATCTTCAGAGTGGGGCTTTTCCTTTGAACCTGCAGATATCAAATATTTAGTTGAGAACTGTTTAAATAGGAGAAGTATGCAAGCAAAGCCTTTTATAAATAGCCGACCTGGTGAAGGCTGGATGGAAAAGTTTCTAAATCGACATAAGCAAGAAATGTCAAAAACAAAGTCTCGATTAATCGTATAAAGTAGAGCAAAGGTTGATCATGGGACAAGTAACATTTACTTCTATAACTTGTCACGAGTTTTTGAAAATGTGAGCCCCGAAGCCGTAGTTAATTATGAGAGACAAACGCAGTCGCTTCAAAGTTATTGTCCGAAAACATTATAAAAGGGCTGAAGAAATTCTGGACACTTCAAAAACATCAACTTCTGTTATATGTGCCTGTTCTGCATTAGGTATCATGCTAGCACCATACATCGTCTAGATAGACCATCTGTGGAGTACCTAGACAGAACGTAGGCCTACTAATGTTAGATATAATAGAAGTCGCTCTGGATGGTTTGATACCAATATATATGAAGACTGGTTCCTAAAAACTGCACTTCCCTATTTTAATAGTGTACCTCCTGGCTGTAAAGTGTTAATAGGTGATAATTTAGTTAGTCACGTTTCTCTCGAAGTTCTCAGAAATTGTAAAGAGAACAATATCTGCTTTGTTTTGCTACCGCATAATAGAACTCACTTAACGCAGCCTTTGGACGTTAGTGTCTTCAGACCCATTAAAATGAACGGCAACAAGTTCTAATAAATTGGAAAACAAAAAATAAAGGCGTTATAAGGAAGAACATATTTCCTAGGCTGTTAAGGCAGTGTTTGGAGAACAGAGGATCAAAAACATGCGAATAATATTAAATCTGGATTCGAAGCAAGTGGTATTGCACCAATTCATCCCCAAAAAATCCTTCATCAACTTCCCAAGGCAGAAGATTTTGCAGCAACTGCAGAAGTAGGAAATATGATGGAACAGACTCTAAAAGAACTGTTTCAAGGGGATAGATTTGGAAAGGTAGCAACATCTAGTGGAAGATGAAAACAGAAATTATCAGTAGAGCCAGACAAAAGTACTTGTCAAGAAGATATTGAAAACCCATCTACACTGTCCACAGAAAAACCAAATAAAATATCATTACAAAAACCAAAGAGAAAGATAGTACTATCATGCTTTGAGAGTTATGAATATATATTGCTACCCATTTACAAAAACACACAGAATTGTGAACTGCAAACGATGATCGTGGTGATTACCCAGAAACATGTTCTAAATTGAATAACAATGTGTGTGAAGAAGGAGACATGGTGAAAAACTACAACAACGCAGCAGAAGAATTAAAATGTGGTGACTACTTTTTGTAAATATGGAAATAAAAAAAATGGAACTTTTAAGGAGCTTATAGCTAAAATAGCTCCTCTCCAAGAAAACATAGTATGGAAAATAAAGCTTCTAAAGACACATTTTCAAGCAACGGGGCTAATTGAAAATGACCACTTTTTTTGCGATAATTTTTTTCTATTGCTGAAAGAGCTTCCTTAGAAACTGAAAGTTTAACAGAGTAATTTTCGTTTTTCGAAAAAACTTTATGGTTTGGTGCTGGAAGAATTAAGTTTCCAAAAAGTTTTATTATTTATTATTTTACGGTACTACTCCCATTTCTTGGCAGAATGTAAGTGTGGCATGATTCACAGACCTGCGTCCGATAAAATTGATAAAACTTCGTTCGCAGTTTTTTATGGAGGTTTTAGCATGTTTGTGTAAAACACAATGAGTGATAACGACTTAAGAAGATTCCTTTTACTAAAGTAACATAATGAAATGTAATACCAAGTACTTCAGGAGCTTTATCTGTTTTAAGTTTTATCCGACTAAATACTTTGTACCATTTCCAGAACGTCCATTGTCTTTGTGGTTTACCAAACTTAATAAAATAAATGTTAAACATTTTTGGAGGAAGATTTGCAGATTTGCGATGCTTACACGGAAAGCAGTGTGGTGGTAGCTCAGTTGGTAGAGCATTCACTTTCTGAGTAAAACATCGATTCTGGCTTGGGTTCGGAATCTAAGCAGTACGATGCAGATTTATAAAAATCTTGTCTGCAACCCCCATACACAATTTCCCAATCCGGCTTGCAACCATCGGATCTTAATGCTAAAAACCTTCTCTGGAGTTTCTGTCGTTCGTATTCGACGTTAAACTGTACGTCCCCCGTGTTTTTACCTTAGCGCTGAGGAGAAACACGTGGCAGAGAAGAAGCCAATGCCCAACAGTGGGACAAAAAGGTTGTCAATAATGAAAAATGATGATGACATGGAAAGTAGTAACTTATTAAATTTGTTATAGTTGTTATCGCGTCACTCTGTATGGATTTCTGATGCAACATTTTTACTAATTTCTCTTATTATTAAGCATCCCTATTCTAATGAAGAAGTTTTGCTGCATTGCTACTAACATATATGACAGGAATATTTAGAAACATGCTTTCAATTTTGATTAACTGCATAAGAAACTATATACCTATACTAACCAAATTCAAAGCAGCAAACTTTAGTTTAGCTGAAAAGGTTGTAAGTAATTAAAATAAAATAATACACTTAAAGTTTTAAGACCTACAAATGTTTCATAAGTATTTTAGCAGCTCTTTACTGTGCTGCAGCTATGCTTTGATAATTTTCCGGTGCATGAACATTATCAAGCATTAGTATAAAGAAACAAGCGGCAAATTTAATTAGCAAAATTAACTGAACTTAGAATATCGTTTGCAGTGGTAACTGTCAAGACCATCTTAAGTGCACCAATCCCTTTACACAACTTCTCGAAACTGTTTCCAAACTGATACTTAGTACAGTAACAAGAGCTAGATCACGGTAATTTACGGTACAACTAGCGCAACTTAGAAATTTAGTTACACATATAGAATATGCCATTCAATGTAATATGTGCGAGCAAGAAGGTACACCTAACTAAATAGCAGAGAAATCGTTGCATATTTAAAAATATTACACTAAAATTAAAAAGTTTCCCATAGTCATAAAAACTGAGGAAATTGAAGTTCTTTCAACTAGTTTTCGGTCGTTCACTGTCTATGTTATATAGAGAAGTCCTTAACCACAAACGCAGAAATGTTGAGTTATAAAGAACTGTAGAAAAATGCTATCTCCAACATTATACAATATATTATTTATATTTAAACTAATTTCAATATCTCATTGTTGTAGATAACATATTTGCATCTTTTTGGCACGGAATTTACTACTTTCCTAGATTCTTCGAAATACAGCGACACCAAAGAAGGGTTTGGTGGATTTTTTTGAAAAAAATGTTTGATATCCTTTACAACAACATTTTTATTTGATTGAAGACTGGCCACTTCGTCATCTACCAATTAGTCAGTTTTGCCCTACGGTAAAGGATAATATTGTCCTAAAAAATAAACTATTCCACCAGGTAACAGCTATTTTGCAATATTTCGAGGTATGTTGTGACGTTCATCATTCCATAGCCGAAACGTAGTCGATCAACTCTTTAAGAAATCCTATGTCGTAACAACGTTTGGAAGCTTAATTCTGGGAAATACGTCATGCTGTCATAACAATATTTTCTTAGAAAACCTCCTGTTATATATATATATATATATATATATATATATTGCCATCATGGTTATGATGTTACGCGTTGATCCATCACGAAATAGCACCATTGGCTACTGCTCTGTAGTGTTCTTTAACCCATTGCAAACGGTGATGTTACATGGAAATAAGTGGCTCCTTTCATGCTCTACATCCTCCAAATCCGAAAAAATACCGTCTTCCTGTCATGGTACACCGTCAGCAGACTCGTCCAAAGGGCCCTACTGATCGCAGAACGTTGTTGTACTAACCAGAATATAACTCCCTAACTGTTAACCTATATCAGCCGAGTTAATCATCTCCACTAGGAGAAGAAGAATGGCCGCTTCCATTGAGCCAGAAATCTTCGGAACGAGACTACATCTTTCCGCTGCGGTTAAATACCTTGGGGGAGGAGTGCCTTTACGTTAAGCTTAGATGGAAAGACCACACAACCAGACAAACACAAACGCCCACTACCCCCTGGGTATGTAGAACAGCCTTTGGAAAACGTTACAAGGAATAAGAGCAGCGAAGATACTTATCCAAGGACCTTCGCGGTGTCGCACCAAACAGTTTCTTAGCAGGATGTACATTAGAATCGTGGTCGGCCTATTAACTGGTCATAGTCCCGTCACCAAACACCTAAGGAGCTAGTCGATGACCCCCATGCAGAAGACAGAAGGAGTTAGCCCTTCTTTTCCTAACTACCTGTCCAAGGACTTTAGTCCTTACACTTATAAGCACTTAGGATCCGGTTTGCTGAAACCTATCGGCAAGTTGCTAGCCCTCGGATTGGCAACAGGCCTGTATGAGAATCAACCCTAAGGGCGGCGGTTGAAGAATTGACCTTCTCGGCCTGAGTATTGCATTTACTTGCTCTGACCAATGAATGAATGAATTGAGTTGGAAACCAAGCCTATTAACTGGTCATGGTCTCTTCGCCAAACACCTGTACACTAAGGAGCTAGTCAAAGACCCCACATGCAGAAGATAGAAGGAGCCTGCCCTTCTTATCCTAACTACCTGTTCTAAGGCTTTAGTCCTTAGACACAAGCACTTAAGATCCGGTTTGCTGAAACCTATCGGCAAGTTGCTAGCCTTCGGATTGGCAACAGGCCTGTATGAGAATCATCCCTAAGGGCGGCGGTTGAACAATGGACCTTCTCGGCCTGAGTATTGCATTTACTTGCTCCGACCAATGAATGAATGAATTGAGTTGGAAACCAGGCCTATTAACTGGTCATAGTCTCTTCGCCAAACACCTGTACACTAATGAGCTAGTCAAAGGCTCACATGCAGAAATAGAAGGAGCCAGCCCTTCTTATCCTAACTACCTGTTCTAAGGCTTTAGTCCTTAGACACAAGCATTTAGGATCCGGTTTGCTGAAACCTATCGAGTAGTTGCTAGCCTTCGGATTGGCAACAGGCCTGTATGAGAATCATCCCTAAGGGCGTCGGTTGAACAATGAGCCATCTTGACCTGAGTATTGCATTTACTCGCCCCGACGAATGAGTGAATGAATTGAGTCGGAAGTATTCCTCTCGCAGTACAAAGACGTGCACGCGCTTACACAAGCAGCTGCTCACTATAATTTGGTTAATTTGGTGGAGTTAATATTTCTACCTGTTTGGCTTGTTCTACTTAACACAGCATTGCATCGAACGAAGGTTTGCTTTGGTCATTCAATACGAGGTCTGTCATTAATGGTTGCCTGTTCGACATACTTTCTAATAACTAAAGATTTTTACCATTTTACAGATTTCGTAAATTTATGGTTAAAAATAATTTCGTTTGTTCTATGGTCATTTTACAGCTTTTAACGAAATTCGAAGAGCGATATATTAACATGTTTATGGCGTGTATACCTTCGTCAAATCATGGGAATTTTCTGTAACTATTTTTAAATACTCCTCAAGTAATTACTACACCTGGTTCATTTTATACGACTGAATAAGTAGATAATCAAGTTTTTACTTTGGTCTTTACAGTAGAATTTTACACGTCTAATTAGCAATGCGACTGCTATTGAAGGTAATTCGCGAACTTATGCTACAAACGTCTGTTAAACTTCTTAACAAATTATTGCATTGGATTCTCCAATACTTTTTAAAACCATTGAAATTTTATTGTGCACTTATGTACACCTATGTAACTATTAATGTTATACATATATTTTACAAATGCCGATTATTAGGGCTTATATCAATTCAAATCGAGGAATTTCGTAAATATAACAGATAAATAGAAGAGCTTATGCATGTGGCATGATTTTGTTGATGATTTTACGGACAGTGGATGTGCCAACGTCAATTTCGGTATAGAAAATCAGTAATAAGGTTTAATCCGTTAATTGACGTATTTAATATTCCCACGTACGCCAACATATTTTGATGTTCAGCGATTATTTGTTTATATCAATAACGCTGGGACTTCTAAAAGGGAATTTATAGTGTAACTACTTGCTGCAACATTCCGTGCAACCAAAATTTATCCAACTCTTGGTAATTTTAAGAAGACAATTATTTAACGGCACGCAGAAATTTATTTAAATATTACACTTAAAATATGCCGTTATGTACTTTAACTTAACCACCAAACTAATAAAAGGGTGCTGCCGAAGCAGTAAGGGTTGTTAAAGGATGCCCACAAGATGACTTCCGCTTTCCAAGTCTTAATACCTTATTGATTTACAGTGTGTTACAGTAAACAACTATAAGTTACAATTTTCAGATTTAAGATGTTGAAAGTTAAAGGTCTTATAATTCTCTAGAAATATGCAGTGGTATGAAAAAATTCTGCATCAGTTGCACAAATAGGATAAATTGCAGTTTAAATCCATTTCTTTTTAAATATTTTTTATTTCATCATTGCAAATATTATACAGGTACTTAAGCACAATACTAGTTATAATAATAGCCCAAATGTTGATCCCAATAAAACTGAAACAATTCGATATATAAAATTTATTCGAAAACAGAAAAATTCTACATTATACATATATAATAATATAGTCTACACCTAAACGTTTATTACAATGTACACTAATTAATTATAAACTACTTTAGTACTTAATAGGCCCTCCTTTGTTTCTAATAACTAATTCACACCTTTTAGCGTTGCATTCACCAGTTATTGTAAGTCTTCTTTTGTAATGCTGAGATTCCAGGCATCAATTAGGGATTCGATTAATTCCACTTTTTTTGTGGGCCTTTCTTTTGAAATAATGTTAGAAATCTTCTGTCAGTTGTAAGTTTTCTATAGGGTTTAGGTGCGGGGATTGTGCTGGCCAGTCTGTTCTTTTAACTTTATTGCACCACTCGTCGAGTACGTCTACAGTTGTTATTCTACAGTAGAGTTTGCTTAATTTTGTGGCAAAATATAGCAGAAAATACATTTAAATGCAAAAATTTCCAACAGTTAAGAAATGAACGAATTAGCAAATATGATCCTATTTCAATTGCACCGCTCGTGGAGTACGTCTACAGTTAATATTTTACGGTAGAATTTGCTTTATTTTGTGGAAAAATGTAGCAGAAAATACATTTAAATACTATTTGCCTTCTACATTTTTCCCGGACCGGGAAAAAATACCCTTTTCTCGACTGTACCTGCATTTGGAAATCAACCCTCCCGGAATTGTGCCTGCCTCACAACGAAAGTTAAGGTAAAATAAACCAGTTTTTGTGTGCGGTGAAAAGAAACTTGCGCGCGACTTGCAAAATTTGACGTAATTAAACTTTGTGTTTTTAAACCAAAAAGCGACCTTCAGTCGCTAATCGTTTTTTTATTTGCACTAATATCTGTAGAAAGGAATTTTGTTTATGTTGTTGACTCCTGTATACTCGACGCCACTGACCACGAAGAATTCAAAAGATTTTAAATACCGTTGGCCATGGGCGGCGAGTTCCCCCTTTCTTGGACGTTCAAAGTATTCTGTTGTAATTTAGAATTATGAAATCACTTTGGCCTGTCATTTTCGTTGTACTGTCGTTTCCAATAATTTCGTTATATGTGTTTTAAAATTTCCTGCCTCTTTCATTTTTGTGTACTCTGTATTTGTTTGTGTAAAAATTTTGCAAGCTCCAAATATATACGAGGAGGCACAATAAAGGTAAGGTCCATTCCCGTAAGCTGTTCGCTTCTCGGCGTTCCACGAGGACCTACAAACAGCTGGATTTGGAAGGTGACGCCCACTTATTTTGACTTACCCTGTACACAACTAAAGATTTTCTCCCATAAGCGATTTTCACGAACTCCCCCTACTCATCTAAGCTAAGCTGTAGGCCTTTTTCCATCTATCTGGTTACGGGTCGTCGAAAAAGCTCGATTGGCCCGTAACAACATTCCGTGTTATTGTAGACCCTTTTCGCATATAGGTACTGAACCCATAAAATCCCTTCAGCATCCCAGAAAACTGCGGCTATCACTTTTACCGCTGAGAATTGCGTCTTCGCATTCTTGGATGACGGAGAGCCCTTATGAAACCATTGGATGGACTCTTGTTTCGTCGGTGGGTCCCAGTGGTGTACCCAGATCTCATCCCCAGTTACAATTTTAAATAAGTCCTCATCTTGGGATAAACTGACCAAATTATCCTCGCAAATTTGTCGCCTATACAATTTTTGTTCAGGAGTGAGCAGTCTAGGAATCCACCATGCTGACAACTTGCTCATCCCCAAATCTTCATAAAGGATTTTAAAACATATGTTTCTGATATACCTGCTTCTCTTGCAATATCTGAAACTGTCACTCGGCGATCAGTCAAACCAAATCTTCAACTTTCTTTATGAACTCCTGTGTTCGTGCTTCAAGAGGTCTTCCGCACTTTGGGTCATCTTGAATGGACTCCCTGTCCCATTTGAATTGCTTATACCAAAATTTAACTTGAAAATAGGATGGACTATTTTCCCCATACACAGCCACCATTGCTCATGGATATTCTTTGGATTATTGCCTTTATCTATAGAAATTTTATGACGCTTCTGTGTTCAAATTTTAAATCACTCATTTTTGCACCTCTAAGTCTATACAGAAATGACAAATCTTAAGTGAGTTGTATCAAACTTGGAGGACACACTCTAAAATGTCACAGAGACTTGACATAATAACATTCTCACAATAGCATTTTGTTTCCATAGCTAGGTAGATAACATAAAAAAAATCCCCTCGTACCACTCCTTCTAACCGACTATATAGAATCTGCAGTTGTACAGCAAGTCATATTGTCTCTGAGCAGTTATAGAAACATCAGAAATCGTTATTCGGCGAACCTAAAAACCACATCACGAATTGTTCAATGGTTTCTGGTGGTGTTGTACTGAGTTTCGTTGTTGGGGTTGCCTATCAAAATTCCACGACCACATTTAAATTCATTAGTACAGTTAGACATAGTCCAAATGAAGGAATTAAAATATTTTTTATATCAGTACGAAACTCTGTTGCTGATAAACCTCTTTTGATTGTAGCACGACAATCCATTTTCCATATTTAAATTAGCATAGAAAAACTTTTATTCAAATTATTTTGTACAAACAACTACTTGGCTAAATGACCTGATATTCTACAATTGTTCATATGACAAATGCAACAGTTATTTGTACTTGTAATAATTTCAGAATTCCTAATATCCTCTATACTTTATTCCAGGAACTTAAAATTTGTGCACGGGCTTCTTGTGTTTCTGTGCATTCTTTTTTCCACCAACGGTACTCGAACGTTCTTTCCGAATTATCAGAACTTCGCTAATGGCGCATTCGAATTCCTTGTTAAGCAAACACTTGATTCGATTACCTCGGAACTTTTAATTTGATGTCTGTGTTTAATCGGTGCCTTGATCTTGCGAATCGTTGCATCCTTGGATGTTGAATGTTGTGTTATTTAATTTGCTGTACCTTTTTCGCATTCTGTGACACTTCTCTGTTTGTCGCTGAGTCGGTGTGATTGCTTTTTTGTCACACTTCTGTTTTCGTTCCTCCGCGCTAGTTAACTAATGGGGAGTAATGAATGTGTTGTTTGTGTTCGGCCGTTTTTGTGGAACCACTGTTTTGTTTGCACCGCGAAAAAAAGCCTGCGTTTTTAAGAGAACGTGAGACATTTAGATAAAGCGCTAGATGTCTGGTTTCCTCGGAAATC
Source organism: Limonius californicus (assembly GCA_014611495.1). Classification (NCBI taxonomy): domain Eukaryota; kingdom Metazoa; phylum Arthropoda; class Insecta; order Coleoptera; family Elateridae; genus Limonius; species Limonius californicus. The sequence continues at coordinate 1,822 of JABXWE010005799.1, read as the reverse complement.
TGGACGAAATTAAACTTAAATTAATGCCTTCGTGCAGATGCGCTGGCAGATTTTATCTTTCAGTGTTTCATGTAAACCAGGCGTAGGTTGCGCTAATATGCCTAAAATGTAAACAAAAATAAAGCATTTTCGTGTACGTATTCAGAGAGAAATTATTTAGTAATATAGAAAGTTAAATTAGAAACACGGATTTGCACTTTTTCCTGTTATTCTTGGTAATCCTTTTGGGAATTTCCTGTAGCAAAATTACGACGCGCTCGCTGATGTCTCTTCAGCCAACTTTTCGCCAAATTTATATTTAACTCGTCAATAAAAGTAAGCTGTCGAATGATTTATGAAGAAGAGACAGATTAGCGAGATTTATTTAAATTGAAAGTATTTATGAGAGATTTGAATTTTAAAAATATATTTTTAGCTTAACAACATTGAAGAAGAATGTCCCTTTTTAATGTATACAATCGCAAGAAAAGTAAATCGTCGTGGTGTGTGGCTGTCAACAATCTGGTTGATACCATACAGTAGGACGATGTATTTTTCTCAGTATAACTCATAATTTTCAGATAAATAAGAACTGACAAATTTCATTATCTTTTTCAACAACCCTAGTAGAAATAATGATTAGCAACTAAAAAAAACATAAATTGAACTTTGAAATAATTCTATCGGCTCATAATAGAATTAATTCCCCAGGTAGTTCATAAGCCAGGGTTCTAATACTGTAACACAAGAAACTGTACACAAGAAATAACTATAATAAAGCTTTTATTGCCTATAAGACATAAAACTAAATAAAATGTGTATTATTTGAAAATTAAAATTAATTGTGCCCTATACGGTATATAAAATAAATTTAAACGAATTCTGGGAAGGTCTGGTGATGTTGAATTGGCTGCCCTGGATTGGTTTGACAGCTGTAGCTCGGCCGACCGGGTCAAGATGTCTGCCGTTATGTACTCGTTTCCTAGATGTAACAAAGTAAGATTTTTATTATTAAACAACAATGTACAGTTCTTGTGACCGGATAATCTGGGAGCCACGGATTCTCCTTAACTCCTTGGATGTACTGGAAATTATTTACATAAATACAGGTAAGTCAGGTTAAAATAAAACTGTAACTAGGTCAAACTAAAATTGACCTAATTTTCGCACAAAGTTACGAAACTAAAGAAAATATAGTTCTGCAAAAAGATCAGGTGTCTGGACTCGTCCGTTGTCTACCTAAAATTCTGGGATTTAAATTAATATTTATGAAACGGTATCTGGCAAGTTTATTAGTTTAATTTAAATGAAGTCAAATAAAATAATTACTCGTAGATCTGGTTTCACTCGGCTCAGGTACCTGTTAAAATAAAATTTATTTTAAGATAGCCTTCGGCAGGAAAATGATTAATAATTCTGGGAAATAGAAATTTACGTAAAGGACACCTCCACGTAATTCTGGACGGAAAATAGCTTCTTCACAGAGTATGACTCCGCGTTTCTGCTAAGGAGGTCGAATCGGAATTAGTTTCTTCACAGAGAACGACTCCGCGCTTTAACTAAAGGAAATAGAAATTTCGTAAAGGACACCTCCACTTATTTCTGGACGGAAAATAGCTTCTTCACAGAGAATAACTCCGCGTTTCGGCTACGGAGATCGAATCGAGAACTAGCTTCTTCACAGAGTATGACTCCGCGTTTCGGCTAAGGGAAATCTGTTCCGCGCAGAGCACTACTCCACGTTTTACAGGTTTAAGAAGGTTCAGGAATATTCAGGTAGTGGTTCTGGGAAAATCTCTCTGGGAATTTTTGGCCGGAGCGTCCGCTTTTATACCCGGGCTGC
>JABXWE010005798.1:0-44321 GCA_014611495.1 Limonius californicus | reverse complement strand
TTAATGTTTTTAATTTATAAATTTTACTGTTGAACAGTATAAATACATTTCAATCATTATAAAAGATTGCTACCTCTAATAAGCGGAAATATTACTTAAACTACTTTAATTATATATCAAATTATATGTATTGCTATTACTAAAACTGAAAAATTACACATCAACACGGACGACATGTCCGTCACTTCCTCCAACATAAATTTCTCCTTTAGGACCAGCAGTAACGACATTGATGCACATATCAACTGGGCAACTATTTACTTTATGGATTGCCTTACCATTTATCTTCCACTGCTTTAACACTTTATCCCATCCTCCACTGTACAGCAAAATATCCCCGTCACTCTTTACGCCACACATAGAATTAATAATCATTTCATGGGCATCCTATAAACAAATATGTTAAAAACTCGAATTTAAGCAAATTGAAATTACACATCAATTAGGTACTGACTTTTGCTTGTGTAACTTCCTTAAATTGGTGCTCTGGCGAATTTTCATACACCAAAATGTCTTTGCCGCTTCTACTAGCAAAACAAAGATTATCTCCCGCAACACACAGTGGTGCTCGTCCCATTATCGTTTGTCGCGTACTGAAACCTCCTTTCTCACCTACAATAATATTCGTCACCAATTTTAAGTAAGTTCTATATCAAAGGATAAATACCATCGTAAATTTCTGTTATAACAAGATCCAAATCTCGAATTGTGTAAATCAAATTCCCCACAGCCATCATGTCTTTAACTGGTTCAATAAGATTTATGTTGGTTGTGAGTTGATTGTTAACGTAAAGTTTTACCTAAATGAGATTTTGTAAGAGAAATAGTATAATATCTTTTAAAATTGACATCAACATTATACTTACAGATCCTTCGTTGTTTCCAACGTATAGTGTACCATTCGTATACCATAATTTCCAAATTTCACTTTCATCGGTTAATATCGTTCCTTTAGGTTTTAAATCATTCAAAGACCACGCTTTGACAGTACCATCATTAGAACAAGAATACAGAGTATCATTACTAACGGCAAGGGAGAAAATAGATCGAGAATGTGCTTCTATGGTTCCAGTTAACTTAAGATCTTCTTCCCAGACCTAAACACAGATGTTATTGTTGTAATAAAAATTCATTTGTGTTTAACTTAAAACTTTAAAGCAAAATTATTTTAATGTGCGAAACTATACATCGTAACATCTGTTTAACATTAACAGCAAATTTTATATATGTTCCTAATTTATTGAGTGTAACGGAAAGAAAGCCCTAAAATCTAAATAAAATGAAAAATTATTTTTATAGATAATAAAACATTTATGAGAAGCAAACCTCTCTTTGTCTGTTTATTAGACTGGTCTCCCACGACTGGGTATTTGACAAATACTACAAGAAATTGTGCTTATATATAATAAGTATCTAGGCAAGGGCATAATTGTGTAAGTATTCCCACTATTGGTCTGCTTGGCGAACGTCCGTGCTGAATGTACTTGTTGAAATGTTTGTCTATTAATAAACGCTTCTATGTTTATTGAGCGTTCGATTCCTTGCCATACATCATTTAATAGATTCCCATGTCTGTGCTGTGGATCGTTCAGATTTTAAATGACAGATTTTTGTTCACAAACCTTAAAAACTTTAACGTTATTTCATTTACCCATCTGTAACTACTAATTGTATGAAAACATATAGGAGTATCTAATAAGGATAACATAAAATACCTCAAAACACACCTTCAACTTACAACGTACAGTATCTTTTTATGATTAGGATACTTGTTTGATGCCACAAGTCGCGGAAATGCAATGATAAGTATAGTCTTCTCAGATTTTGAAATATCGGTTGTCCTTTGACTTTACCCACAACCGGCTGGAACGGACAAGTAGTTAATACTAGGCAAGTAAGGGGTGTTTCCTGAAAATCCGTATTAATTTCAACATCAAATGAATTTATTCACTTTAGCTCCTATGAAGGTTAAATATCATATGAAACACAGTATAATAGAGTACTTATCATAAAGTCATTGAGTTTCTACAAAACCATTTTGACGCAAAAAATCGATGCGACTCCGATGGGTACTCTTTGCTAGTTTGTGTACATCGGAATAAACATTTCGTAGGCAATACCTGCTTCTAGTACTAAGCTGATCAATAGTTGATGCTCTCCATCCTTTGTTATACAGGGTGTCCCAAAACTCCTGGGACATAGAGCTACCACGTATTCTAGAGGTCAAAAGAAGTCGATTGGACCCAACTTTGTCATATACCAAAATGTACCGTTTGCCCGTGAGAGGAGTTCAAAGTTTACTTAAAAAATCACATTTTTGTATGCTATACGTGGTAGCTCTATGTCCCAGGAGTTTTGGGACACCTTGTATACTTGGGATTTCAAAATACTCCAGAAGATTTCGATTGGGATTTCCGGTACATTAGCGGGATTATCACTTTCTCCATAAAGTTAATTTTTGCATTACGCAAGTAGTGGATGGCATTCTTGGCGTGGTGTGAACTTACTTCATCTGGCCAGAATACGTAATCAACAAATCCATAATTATCTCGAATGTAGAAAACAAGACGACGCTAAATACAGTCCTTCAAATAGTTCTGTGAGGTTATAGCAAAGTCAGACTTGCGGACAAAAGAATGACTCAATCCATTCGGACCGATGCAATCCAAACTAAAACTGTTTCTTTGAACTTAGCTCTACATAAGAACTTTATATTGCTTGGAGTTATAGAGACGGCACTTCTATAAAATCCATCATTACCGGCAATACATGAATGTGAAAAGGTGAAATATGATTCATCATCTAAAATAAAAGCGTTTTCAGAAAAATTTCGTCTTTGTAATTTGAGTATCTGTGCGTCTCGGTATGGATTTTTTTCTTAAGATATCTCATGTCCTTCCTTTTTTTTAAATTTTGCAGAGATATGCTGCCAATACGTTCAATTTACATGCTACACCACGAATAGCAACACGAGCATTGTTTCGAAAATCATCACCACCTTCTTCATTTTGTTTTTTGCTAGTTTTGTAGCCTTCAGACCAATTCCGGGTTCTTATTCAGCAGGTAGATTGATGTCAATGCGTCGTAAAATATCATATATCGTTTGTTTTAGAACATTTTCCTGTCTAAAAAAATGCGACACGGTATAGGCTTTTCCTCTGTTTAGGTTACTTTTGTAGAAGATGTACACACGAATGCGTAGGTTTAACTCTATAGACTTCATTTTTATAATTAGCAAAGCAAATTTTAGACTGGTAACTGTAAAACTGTATTAAGACAACAAACATCAAATAAACTGGCAAATAAACACCCCTTATATAGTCTCCTATGGCATGCAAGTATTCGTAATCGTGGGAGACCAACCTCATAGTCACACGGATGCCAGTGTATGCAAGTTTTAACAAGATAGTTTTCAGTTAGGATTACTTTTTACATTTCCCAAGTTTGTATTTAAATAAAACTTGAAATTTCGTTCCCTCTAGAAGGCATCGCGGGACAAAATTAAAATTACCTTTACGCAATCGATTTAAAGTACTATTCTGTAGGTTTTTACAATATTTATGTGTAATGACAAGTTTTAGTTATTACACATAAATACTGTCACAATTTGAAACGTAATAGTTACAACTTTACCAAATGTACTACAATACAACCTCACTAATCCGGACACGGGTCACTCGAACACTCCAGTAATTCGGACACTTTGCAATTTGCACTAGAGATTATGTAATTTATTTCTAAATGTTTATTGATTTTTTGCATTATTTCTTTACCTCCTTCACAGTAGTACCTTTTTGTTAAACTTCTCGTCATTGAGGGTATTTGCTCCAGTGTTTCTTTAACTATTTTTGGTATATCTGTATTTCTTAAATAAATTTGCGGCATAATTACTTCAATTGTGTTCTTCTTCTTTTTCTTTCTGTTAAGCTATTATTATTATTACTGTGTTTTTAATTATATTTATACTTCAATAAAAGAACAGTACCACAGGCGGGGTCCAGAAAAATGTTAGTACTATCGACCATTTACAAACAGTTAGGACACTGCTAGAAAAACCAACAGAATATTACATCCCGCTGCACATGTATTTATAGATGACCAGAAAGCCTTCAATAGCATCAAAACTTGGGCCTTTATAACAGCAATGAACGATAGTAAAATTGATTCAAGAGACACAACCATCCCCAGAAACGTCTACGAATATGGTACTTTCCACCTAAAAAATGAATATCTCAAAACAGAGCGAATAACTCCGGGCAAAGGTGTAAGGCAAAGTCACTTTCTCGCTCAGATTATTTACATTAGCCTTAGAAAATGAGGGTGTTTACTTGAATCACTTGAAATTTGCTGACGGCATAATCTTAATAAGTACCGACATCGAAGAACTAAATCCCTTGATAAGACAATTAAATCAAAATTCCAGGAAAATAAAATTAAAGAAAAAACCTTAATACAACTTTCATAGATCTTACTATAGACAAAAAAATGGAACACCATGTCTATCTTGATCATATAATCAAAACCGGAAAAGAAAACCAAACTACTGAAATAAAACGCGGGATTCAAGTGTCATGGGTAGCTTTTGGGAAACTCAGCTTCATACTGAAAGACAAAGACATTCCCATAAATTTGAAGCGTGAAATTTGCGACAGGTACGAATTTACTGGTAACGAAGGCACGAAGACGGCCATGATGGTAATCATCTAAGTTAACAATCTTTAAATAAATGGGGCCTTACATATAACAATGTTCGAAGCAATAAACAACATTAAAAGTTTTGAATATTCAAAAAATAATTTTTGTAACTATATTCTAAATATTGTTTAATCTCGCTAGAATAGCCAAAAAATATTTTTGATAGTGCCTGTATAGAGGAGGAACTGCCTATTATATCTGTCCAAAAATACTTTTTTCTAATACCTACTGCAAACAACCGAGATATCAAGGTGATTCTTCTAAGCCGACTAACCCTATATGCATGTTTATATTAGTTACATAAGGTACTACCACATATTGTTGAAATAAACCGAAATTTTATATTTGCAGGATATTTCTATATCATCTTTGTCGCCATATTATGCACGATCTTACACGACACTGTAATTATTTTAAGCGAAAATGTCAACTAGTATATGCTTTACGTAACTGCTACAAAATTTGCATCAGATGCAAATTAAAAGTTCAACTTACATCCGAGAGAACTTTTACTACTTAAGTAATGCTGATACAGATAATATAATTTTACTTGCAGAACGTAGAGTATGTAACAGTAGAAGCGCTTTTGTGTAGGTACTTACTTGCCCAATCTAGATCTTTAAATTGTTATTTAATACGGTTCAACAAAAAATGTTAAGTGGTAAAAGAAATTACGGCAGCTGCTACCCGTTTTGTGTCAAACAACTTGACAGAAAATCATAAAATTGGCAAAGCAATTTAGTTTTAGACATGATTCAATTATGTACTGTTCTTCCTTGGTGCATAAAGAGAGGAGCACACCCATATTGACAACTAACATGTTTTGTTTTTTACAATAATTCTATACCATCCTATTACAGTATCCCACCAAATTGCTTATGAATTGCATGTATCACAAAATCCTTGTTTTAATTATAATCACTAATATACATTTACCGAGTGCTAATCGTATTTTCCTGATCTTGAACAACGTTGACACATAATTTACAATAAATGCCTGTTGATATCTAACGATGTTTAACGATATTCAACATTCCCCAATTGTTTTCATTGTTCTTATATGTATAATCCTACTAACAACACCGGTAATGAGGACCTAATTTGGCAATTTATTTTACTATAAATGTTTATTTTAATCTTAAAACGAACGGGTTGTATGGGACATCATTGTAAACTGTACAAATTGTACAAATTGAAAGTTTTGCAACAAAATGTATATGTAGGTATACTAACATATACTATTTTCCACACTGATTTCAAATATATAAGAATATACATGTTGCATTTAAAAGCGGATGTGATATGTCAGAGTGCGAAACTAGTGGGCGATGATTTAAATTAACAAACGCTATTTCGTAGTGGGCATACCGCTATTTAAAAACAAAAAAAGAAATATTCCCATATATTTAACAACAAAGTTATAGCCTGTAAAGCGATTCACAAATAGCCTCTACATTCCACTTAATAGATGTATTGTAAACTAAAAGTTAATAGTATTTATAGGATTTTTACCTACTCTAAAATCACAACAAACAGTTTATTCTGAATCAAAGAATTCCTCGGTTCAAAATCAATATTCGCTTGCTGTTTTTAGAACTGTACAAATATTTATACCGTCAGCAATACTGACAATATGTTTAATAATAATTTTTTATATACATACATATGTAAGTCCTTCGCTTCAACCATCTAAATTTCCGCAATCCCGTTCATTTTCAGTTTACAAAGAACCTTAAATTCAGACTGCTTTTACAGAACAAAGATATTTAAAAGTATAAAAGAACGGAAAATCGTATTAACTGGATGTGCTCCAAGCACTACGTAACGTAGTGTTACTTAACTTAAGTAATCATAGTTTAATGTGTTCCAATAATAGAAAATCAGTTAAACAGATTTTTACCACATTTACCATTAAAAACTAGATAAGTAAACGAGTCCTTGAATTTCAGGTAAAAGTTTAGTTTTTTAATAAATTATATATAACAAACGCCTTAAAATTCGCTTCAGTGCTCTTCCTGTTGCCCTCATATTAAGAAAACATTGTTTTTTAGCTTCGTAGGTACCACCAATTTATTTTCGACCACTTTCCAATGCTACAGAGTTTACGAATGACGAGCTTTACGAATTTAAATGCAACCAAACATATATTTTTTATAGTTTCATTAGAGATTACTGCAATACAAATTTCGACGATTGTTCTTTAGATTTGTGTCCATTAATGATGAATTAGCAACAAATGTCAGGTGATTATACAATGTATATTATTTCTTAAGGGGGCCTGCCAATAAAAAATTAAATGTAACTTTTTACATCGACAAATCATTATATTCGTTTCCGTCCCTCCTGCTCTTACGACCATCTACCTGATCTCTGGAAAGCAAACTGCAGACAATACGTATAATATACAACAAACTAAAATAATAGAAATACTAATTTAGCCTATTTTAAAGCACTTTAGCAGCCCTTTAATTTGTGAAATGTAAAATGTATACAAACACTAAAACTATTGGTTTGAAGCAATCTTGTATTCTTTAATTAACTACTATCAGATAAAAGTTGACAGCGATTTAATAGATAACCCTAATCTTACATCAATTATTCGTTTTCATGAATAATCTTGATTATAAAATACAGTATTTTTTAATTAACCAGTCTTTAACAACAGATTCGTCTGACACCTTATTTTAAAAAGAATAATTGGGTGCTGTAATAAATTATTAAAAAGGTTGTTAGGCGATAAACAATACTTGTTTTATATTAGTTAATGGTTTTACCGGTTTAGTTTTTAAACAAAAAATTGATATCTCCCATCTAACCAGTGTATTTTTGCCACTGGATTGTCGCAGTCTAAATATAATGACTCAAATAAATTAAATAGCAGTGTAAAACTAAGTTGCTGTTGTTTCATAAAAGAGTTAATATTAATTTCTGTATTTTCATATGTGAAACTTATAAAAGAAAATCCGAGTTTACTGAAACGCTTATAACTTGAAACTTTAACAATATTGCCATTCTCATCACCTAACATGGAATCAATTTAATAGATATCTGGTGTACCTTTTAATTTTTTGTGATTTATTTTGTCATCCATCCATGCTTTAAGCTGTATATCCAAATGTTGTGTTTTTATTAAAAAAAAGGAGTCATTGTACAGAGTGTTAATGAATACGTGTTTCAAACGTATAGGATATGTAAGGGATTCTAGACCAACTATTAATATGAAACGAATATTCAAAAACGCACCGTTTTCGAGCTACATGTTCTTATAACAATAGTTATCTACCTGAATCTTCGGAAAATCTTTATCAGTAATACTCGTATATCATTATGTTTTCGTGAGAATAGGCGGTAACTTTTTCCACCTCGTCTCACGAGCCCCATTTACTTGACCTTCTTGCAAGAAGTATTGCCAGAATTGGTGGAAGAAGTACCAAAATAGGGATTCGTCAACCGATGTGCTTGCAACATAACCGTGCACCAGCACACTTTTCGCTTTGATAGATAACGTGGCCGCCACATTCCCCGAACGTAACTCCCCTAGATATTTTTATGGCACCATATGAAAAGTCTGGTTTACAAGACACCTGCCGAGTCTGAAGAAGTTCTGCTAGCATGTATTCTCGCTATGACACAAGAACTCCGAACAACACCTGGCATTTTTAAAAGAGTATTCTAACATGTGCAATGCTTGCATCGAAGTTAGTGGTCGTCATTTTCAGCAATTGTTATGGTATTTGATAAATAAATAAAATTATTATTTGTAGTGTACGACCAATATGAGCGTTGCTCCGAAGCAGTGTCGTATCTTGAAAACGGTGCGTTTCCGGATATGAGTTTCTTAAACGTTGGTATATTTTGAATAACCTACTTACCACGTAAATTTGTAACAAATATGCATTAACACCCTGTAGAATGGACGAGCTGAGATACTGACTCTATTTATTAACACAATATTTTACATTAAGGGAAAGATTGAAAAATGTGGATGAGACACAGATTTAATTAAATTGCTGCAGGCACTGCACTTCCAATTTTAAGCATGATTGTTCTAGCCCTATTCCTGGCAATCGATTAAAAACATGGATTGTTTCAAAACGTTAAGCAATGATATATTTACTAATCCAAAATTACGGAAATATCTAAATATGAAACACCGTTTGTCGAATTATTGGGGGACACTCTAATCATAGTATTATTTTTGCCTGTAGCAAACACTATACTTCAATTTTAATTAAAACCCAAAGACATATACTGAATAATTAAATGTTGTCTTCCCCATTCAAATCATTTTAACTGCTCATGTTATCTATTTTAATATTTCCTTAAGATATTTTTGTCTGCTTCACTTCATACTCCATGCGTCATTCTATTTATACGTTTGCCAACCCTAATAATAAAGGGACAGGACAAGACGCCTGTACCTACCTTAATTTTACCATCATCAGAACCACTGTACAATTTATCTTTATGATAAATGAGAGTGTTAACATCTGAGGTATGCTTATCGGCATCATCTGCACGAGTACGAACGGCAAATGGCATTTTCTATAGGAAAAATATTAATAACTTTTACACAAATTTCTGTAAAAACACCTACTATTGCATGCATTTAATTACTGAAATTTACATACGTCAATTAAAATTGGCTTCAACACTGGCAGTCAATCGTTCACGATCAAACTCTCCGAAGGCTACCTCAAGTGAAACTGAAAACGTAGAGGGGTGTTCAAATGCATATAAACGTAAAACTGTTTCTATTCTTAGATCTGTTGCTTTAACGGTATATAGTTCGCAAATATCTTTTGTTTGAAAGCTATGGCGTGTGAAAGAAAACACATGGTAGTTTTAGTGTAAATTTGAACTTGATACAATATACCAACCATATGGTTTGTAGTTTCTAAAATCTCGTATCCAAAACCCAACCACCGATTTCGTTAAGATTTACTGATGAAATTGATATTTTCGCTAAGAATGTCTTCCAGAAAGAAACCAAACCATGTTAGTAACGCATTCGTGCTAAATATTTCATAAGAATTATTTATCTTTTGAAGAAGGTAATAGCATGAGGAAAATGATATCCTACGTGAAAAAAAATGTATGTGGAGAATGTAATGGAAATAGCCCTTATGGACCTCTGTCTATTTCTGGGTGTATCTATGTACGAGGTGTGTTCAATTGAAACCCATCTTTGCTTTATAATAAATGTATTCAACCATTTAATTACAAATAATTACCCTGCTCATGAATTCTTGTGGCTGCTGATTGAAGAAGTCTTCCACAGCTATCTGTACTTCTGCGTCAGGCTCAAAATTAAATTATGTCTTTTTCGGCGGTCCGAAAATATGGAAAGTGCAAGGCAATAGGTCCGGGTATAGGGTGGATCCTCTAAAGCCCTCCATTTCTTTCGTTGAAGATTTTCTTCTGCCACATTAGCAACATAAGGCCTTGCATTGTCGTACAGCAAAATGACTCCACGCGTAAGTTTTCCTGGACGTTTCCGTCTTATTGCTTAATGAAGCTTGTTCAAAATTTCATTGTACAGATTTGCATTAACATTTACTCCAGGTTTCTTAAACTCTATAAACAAGGGTCCTTCATGGTCGAAAAAAAATGTTAACATCACCTTGCCTGCCTAAGGTTGTGCTTTAAACTTCTTCGGTGGTTGTGAACTTGAATGTTGCCACTGCATTGACGATAACTTACTGGATGGCTCATAGTAATGGCACCAAGTTTCGCCAACAGCAACTATTGACAGAAGAAAGTCATGATCATTTTGCCTACAGTCTGTGAGGGTTGCAGAGATAAGCCCATTCACAAGCATTTTTGTTCATTAGACAAGAGACGAGGAATCCATTGCGAACAAACTTTGCTGTAACCCAGATTACGAATAATAGTATGGACTCGCACCAACAATTTCTGAGTTTTCCCTAATTGAAATTTGACGATTTTCTCTAGTAAGGCCATCCACACATGCCAAATTGTTTTCTGTTAATGCACCTGGTCGCGGCTCATCCATGTCCTCTCTTTTCCATTCTTAAATATTCGGTACCATTCCTTCACAGCGCATAAAAATTGTAGGACCGCACGCTGATCAAACTTGGACGGATTTTCAACAACAAACGCCATTTCAAAAGTTTTAAAAGTCAAAATCAAATTCAAACACCAGAAACTTCTTAATGTGTTGCTTACAAACACTACTAACATTAACAAATGTCGTTTGAATTATTACATTTGTTTTTAAGACTAAGTTGATCAAAGATGGATTTCAGTTGAACAAGTCTCGTAATAATGTATGAATGGATGTCACATGGTTGCAAAAATTATCTACCTATTTTTATGAAATGCGGTGTTAGATGTTTCTTAAAAATTCATCCAAATAATAAAAATCCAGAAATCCCAAAATAAATTTTGTTTGCTTGCGAAGAATAAATTAAAAGGGCCTACGTAGATTATATTAGCAGCGCGCGGAAATCCTACAAAGTATAAAAAAATCTAGAATGTATGTGTGTAAAAATTAAATACGTATGTTTCGTAACATATGAAATGTAATTTTACTTTGGACATTCTAAATCTTAAATGGTGTTTTTGAAATTACCTAGTTTCCTTGCTCTTATCTTACTCCTTATCCTACTATAAATATAATAATGTATATTGCCATGTTATTTACCCTAAATTTATATTATTATTCTAAACTATACTTATACTATGTTAATTTTACTTTGTAACAATTATATGATGTGATTTTTGCTTCGTAATGCCTAACTTATCGGTAAAAGGATACTATTTTAATGAAGAAGTCCAAATTTATACCTGAAATTGAATGTAAATATGACAAATGTATACCGGATTGGATTGTGAAGTAGTTACGACATCAAGAAAGTGCTGCGTAGTGCCTTAATTGGATACAAAGTGATGTTGTGGGTGAACACTCCATAGGGAATGATGTTGAGACGTCTATGTGCGAAGTAGGCGATATTTTGGTTGTCTTGGGCAAGTGTGGGAGCCCTAAAAATGTAAATTTTGTTAATTTGTATCTTTACCTGTTATGATTTATTTGTGTTTACAAGGTTATTTTGTATTTAAAGAGTTGTGAGGGTTTCTGATTTACTTTTATATTATGTAAAGGAAGTTTAGAAGCAGTTTTGTTATTTAGAAGGACTTTATTTTTAATTATTTATAAAATTAATAAGATGTAGTATTTTTGAGGTTAATTTCTTATTTTCACATAATTATTCTATGTATATTTGATGTGCAGGGTATTTTTGTATTTCTGTACATTTGTTTATAATTATTGTTGATGTTTAATATGATTTTGATAAGTTTTATTTGAATTTTGTCCAAATTTAGTAATTTTGACACGTGTTTTTTTTGTGGTAAACCTTGGAGTAAAAAAAATCATATCAAAAGTTGTGTAATTTTATTAGGAAGATGATTCTGAAATTTGTTTATTGAAATTCTTTGTACTAACTTTGATATTAACAATTTAAGAATGTTTGGAAACAGCTGGAGATTTATTTGATAAGTCTTTGCTTTATAATTGGTACATTTTTAATTTAGATGTGCAATTTGGTACCAAATTTGAGTTTTAGTCTGTCTTCGATGCTTGGAGAGTTAGCATATATAAGTTGTGAGCTCCAATTTTGAATTTAGCTTGCATTAAAGGCTAGTTTCGCTAATCTTGGGCAGGGCCAAGATTGTTTACAATTTGTGTTGAGGATATGTAACCTAGCAAAGTTCAAGTGTTTAATTAGGTGTCCAAATGAATAAATAAAGTTTATTTGAGTTTAAGTTATTAAAAGTGTTTAATTTCTAAAAGAATGAAACGTACCTGGAATTTTAATGTCAAATTTTGAGGTATGATTCCAACAGTTCCTGGAAAAGATAAAAATTAGAGTTTGTTAAACACAATTTTGGATTAAATTAATAAAGCAAATTACCAATCTACGTACCTGATCTGTTTAAAATATTTAAACACAAGTTATTGAAGTGTTTCCATGGATTGTCCAAACTTATAATTACAAAAGTTGTGAGAGGTCAACAACCTGTTGCCATGACGCATCAAGATGAAAAGGAAGTAAAATGCAACTGTTGCAGATTCAAACAGATGTGGGAATAAAGGCTTGTTCAGCTAGTAACCGGATAAAGGTAAGTTACAATTGATTGATATTTGTATTTGTTTGGTTTATTATTGTAATTAGATAACTATCTTTGGAGAGGCCACGAAACGAACCCTGAGATCTTTGTAATTTTTATATGCTGTTGTGAATTGAAAATTAAGTTTTGTAGTGTGACGTATATTTCATTTTAATTTGTATTATTGGCGCAACCAACGTAAAGAGTTATTTATTTTATTACAAACTGAAAATTGTCATGCCTGCACAAACACGGATTACAGGCAACTAACTTAAATCTGTAAACTCACTTTTGAAAGCGTCTATAACAAATTTATGAGGTTTTTCTTTCTTTGAAACTATGGAGTAGCCTAACATACTTCTTGTAAATCTTACTAACAATTTATATTTTTCACCTAAGTTTTCCATTACTTTGTAACCTCACTTCTTGCTTGTTTACAAACATCAGCTGCTATTTTTTCCGCTTTTGACAGTGTAAGATGCCTTCAAAATATTTGAATGAGCCATGTCGTCATACGTTTTTATAAAAACATTTGTACAGTTTTGTATTTTACAGTTAGACAGGAGGTTTAGTAACCAAGTATGTCACGAACCAAAAGGCCGAAGTCACAATAATTTAGTAAGAACAAGGAAAGCCTCGGCTAGCTAAATCATACTTACTTTAGAGTTGTGGGCTTTTGTTGAACATGACGTAATGATTTATAAATCAGTCCCTTAATTAGGGCGCCACTCCTTTTTGGAAGATTAAAGTTGATTAAGCAATTAAATTTAGTATTTGAGCAAAAGGAGAAACTCAAAAAAAACAAAAATTACCATAGTTAATTAGAACAAGAATGAATTTATTAAAATAACACATTTAAACATTTCATAATAACAGGTTACAAACAGGATAAATTAAAATTTGACATTTAGTAAAGACACACAAAAGATTAAAATTCAAATATTCCTTGAGAGCTCTCAGTGCATTTAAAATACTACATATTTCATAAAAGATTTCTTTTAACACACCTTAAGCTAAAGTGATAATTCCAAAAAGTTTATTTATTTTAAACAATGAAATGTAAAAAATATATTTAAAAACAAACGTCCACTAACATCGAAGAAATACTTTGAAAGTTTACGTTGGTTCATTTAAGCACTGTTTACATAATTAATTAATTAGGGCGTTTCGAACATACCTTTGTTCGTGGAATGCAAACACGTCATAATTGGATGACGTCACAGGACTACGTAAATTATTAGTTGACGAATACGACAGCAATGGTTTGTTGTTTGTTCAAATAGAACGAAGACTGGATTGCAGATTTTTCGACAGGGTGTCCCTTCTTTATGGGACTGCAGGTTAGCATTATTAGAGATGCAGCCGAAGAAATTTGAAGTTGCAAGGAATTGCGCAACAATAAAACACTCTTATCCACAGTTTTTGAATTATTTGGCTATCAAATCGATGCAGGTAACATACGAAAGATAAACGAAGGCACAGGCATTGTAGTTAAACACTCACAAGATAAGGTAGCTCAAAAAGGCATTTCAAAATTTTCGAAGACAAAAAATTGCACTCGGGAATTAACTGGTGTGCACGCTTTCACAGCCAAAATGCGTCTTCTATTTTACTAGAAAGAATGCCAGCAGGAATGATTTGTGCGGAGCTAGCAGAAACAATAATCAGCCGCACATGGACCCATTTTCCTAGAAGCAATTATAGAAATTCACGTAGGCCATGATTTTTAAAACCATGCAAAAAAACAACGTCGCATATCCCAATGAGTTAAAATGAATGGATAACCATTGAGATAAAAAGACGAACGTTTCAAGCATAATACGTAGGTGTAGGAAAGGCATAGAAGTTGGGTGTAGCCACTTCGAGCAATAGCTGTAATTTACATAATAATAAACTTAAAACGTAGTCGATATTTCCTGACTAGTTATGTACTGCTAATTCAAAAATGCAAGCAGCACATTAAAATTAGAATATTAACATGAAGGAGGTCTAGTGTGCCTGTATACAATCTCCTTATGTTCCATATTAAATCTAGTGCGTTGCAATTTTTTGCTCAGTTTTTGATGCAGAATCGCATGATGTAAATATTTTCTGCCATTTAAGATTCGGCCTGCATAGAAAAACAAAAAAAAATTGAGTCTACTTAAAAACAACTCTCAACTCATTCAGTTCGGCTGGGAGATTTCTGCATGCAGTAAAATACTTATCTGTGATATCCCATAAGTGTTCTGTGAGGTTAAAATCGGGGCTACACCCCGGCCAATTTTAAATTGCAATATTTTGATCCACAGTATAATTTCTATAACTGTAGCAGCATGTGGTCTAGTATTATTATGCATAATCACTTACGATTGCGCCTACAGGTCCCACATTATCTTCTAACATCTTGGTTATCTACCGATCAGCATTTAAAATTCTGTTTTGCAGAATAACAAGATCAGTATGGCTGTCTAAAGAAATTCCCCACAAACCATTATGGAGCACCGCAGAAGAAATATCATTTCCAAACATTTACGGGCAGAACAATATCGTCAATTTTTTGGAAAGCCTAGGAATCTATTCAATTGGTTATTTCCAGCTGAACACCACAGTCACTAGTGCATAATACGTATAACGCAAACTTGATACAGATACGGCAAGAATAAATAAAAAAGTCTTGGTTATTTAATTACCGAAGTGTGATTGCTTCGTAACATCGCTTCCTCGCACAAACCCAAAATTGTAACTGCTTCCATTCGAGAATTAAAATTCTTCGTGGCTCCTCAACCTAGAACCCTGACCTAGCGACTTTTATTTATTTAAAAATATACAGCAACAATCAACGGATAAAAGATATCTGGTCAATCATGCAGCAGAAGCAGTAGAAAATAAGTATTTGGTGTTCCACCAAATGCTTTGAAAGGTCTGACATTGTTAAAATTTCTTAACAAAAACTGTACAAACGCTAATCAAGAATAGATTGAAAATAATAAATAATTTGTTACTCCGTTCAATCTCTAGCCTGAGATTGTCAAAATTTGAAACTACCCTCGTTTAAAGATTATGCTTAACTTAGCGCAGTTTGTTGTATAATTTCATTACGCGGACCACTAACCTGATTCCAACGCGTTTTCTCTTTCTTCTGACAGTTTCGGTTGTTTTATGTTCCATTTTGTTACAGGAAGTTCGTCCCAATCTTGCATGGAATGTAATTTTACCATTTCCATTACCGATTTATTGTACCTGAAACCGTGCAACGAAATGAAATAAATACTCATAACTATGAACAGGAATTGCCAAACCTTGGAACAAAACAAGATTTTCCGTCCTCAAAGATTTTTCGAATAATTGCTTCCGTTGAAATTTCATCGTCAGTGCTAAGATAAATAGAAATACGTTTACTGGACTGAAACTTGGGATGGTCAAACAGCTGAAATAAGTTTAATTTGCGTTGATACACATGTCTATTTTGTTTACAAATAGAAGGAGTTTACCTGCTTTAGCACATTTTCTGATTGCCTGGATTTTTCTTCAGTAGAAATTGCAAGTATATTGTTTTGAATTTCTTTGCGTAACGAAGCTTTCGCTGCTTGTATGGCCGTCGCCATTGCTAAATGAATGTGCCTTCTTACGATTGCCCTCTGTAACACTGGCCTTTGATTACTAGGCGATAAAATATTAAGCAACGAATGTATTGCTGAATCACATAGAAAATTATATTTGTTGTAAACAACAATGATTAGAATATCTGTTAAAGAGTCAATGACGTGAGATGATAAGTTCATTTGCGGCCAAAGTAATAAAAACATACAAAACTAATGCTTTCAGTTTTCTAAAAGCGTAAACGTTTTATTGCATTTTCTATTGTTGTATTAACACATTATTTTAGACATGATTTAGTAAATTGGTTATGAAAATTAGATGCAATTTCATGAAGAAATGTTCATAGGAATGTAGGTTCTATCTTTCTTTGTTATGAAGTTATAGGGTTTTTAAAATAATTATCTCTCTGATAACTAATGACTAATGAGTAATCATATTTTAAGAAAATCAAAAATATTTATTGTAATAAACAGAAAGCAACATTGAGACTACCGTAAATGTTCAAAAATTAGTCCATTCACCTGAATACACAACCGGTAACGACGAACTAAACTCTCTTGCAGCCGTAATACATTCATATTATTTCCAATACGAGTTTCAGCATCTCGAATCCTCTGCAATAATTGATGACGATCATTTATTTCCACGGCATTAACAAGTTGCTTGAAGCGACCCCATAAACAAAAATCTCAAGGTGGCCATGGTATAGGACCTCCGTTACCAATCCATTTATTTGGAAAATGAGTATGCAGCCATTTGGTCACCTGTCTTCCTCGGCCAGGCGGAGCCCCGTCATGCTGATACCGCATATCTTGCATCAGGTGGAGTGGAACGTCTCCCAGAGGATAAAAAAATGTGATGCTCAAAAAGTTATAGTACCTCTCTGCATTTAAAGTTCCATCAAATACATTTACAAATAATGTTCTGTAAAATAAACCACCCCAAACATTTACACTAAATCTCTGCTGGAAATTACGCGTTCTGGTCGCATGTGGATTGTCAAGAGACCAAATATGGTCATTGTGGAAATTACTAATACCGTCTCTTGACAAGTGAGATTCATCTGACCATAGAATTTTTTAAATAAATTTGTTATCTCGGGCGTGTTATTGCAAAATCCTGTGACAAAAATGTAATCGCTGTCGAGCATCTCCGTGATGCAATGCGTGTATACTTTGTCGATGATAACGCTATGTCCAAGGTGAAAGCGGGTACGTGCGGTGCGATAAAACGCACGCATCGGACGCTATTTTACGCTATGTCCAAGGTGAACGCGGGTACTGCGATGCGTGCGGTGCGGTGCGTGCTTTGCGAGGAACGTTTACGATAAAACAACGAGATTTAAATGTATCAGTCCAGCGTAAACACGTGGCGCGCTAAATACGCACGCAGCTAGAATTTAAAACGTGTTTTATTTTCACCGCAGTTGTCGCAGTTCTCGTCCGATGTCTGCAATGGAATGGAATATTATCTTCAACAAAAACGCCGAAAAATAAGTATTCTAGCGTAAATTACTTACCTTAAGGTTAACGAAAGACTCTCTTCGACAGAAATAGGTCTTTGAAAATTTGTTGTGCAATAAGAACAGGCAACACGTATTTTTCCAACAATATAATCAAATGTATGTATTTTCCTCCTAGTGTAGGTACTGGCGAAAAGCACTTTCATCTGCTCGCAACTCAAGGTATAGGTGATGAAATTCACCGTAAACTAACCTGTTTCTAAAGATTTTATGAGTCGTTTTTCTATATTCACGTTTCTTTTTAAGTTTCCGTAATAATCTTAGTTTCAATAAACTATTTCCCATAAGTAAAATAGAACGTGTTGACGTCGCAGCCATCGTTTTCGAAAAATGTCGTACTGTAATTTGCCACCTATGTTTAAACGCACGCATCGTAATAGCGTGCGATGCGTGCGTTTTATCGCACCGCACGTACCCGCTTTCACCTTGGACATAGCGTACGGTGGGTGCGTTTAAACATAGGTAGCAAATTACAGTACCACATTTTTCGAAAACGATGGCTGCGACGTCAACACGTTCCATTTTACTTATGGAAAATAGTTTATTGAAACTAAGATTATTACGGAAACTTTCAACAATACATACATTTAATTATATTGTTGGAACAATACATGTTGCCTGTTATAAGACCTATTGCTGTCGATGAGAGGCTTCTGTTAACCTTAAGGTAAGTAATTTACGGTAGAATACTTATTTTTCAGTGTTTTTATTGAAGATAATATATAATTATATGAATTATATTTTGGAAACCTCCCCAATAGTTGTCAATTTTTTGACAATGCGAAAATACGTCGACATAACGAATGTCAAGACATTTTCGTAAACATAAAACAAAAATTAAAAATACAATTTCTATAACACCAAAGTATTTAATTGACTTAGCATTGTTCTTTACTGTAGGTCACAAGCACTGCCCATTGTTTTCGCGATCATGGCTACCTGATAATTGTATGTCGTAACGACAACCCAAAACTTGGGACAAGCATTTTAAGGCAAACGGTTGCCCTTACGCGAATGAACTAAGAGTACCTTATTTTTTATACTTTTTAATTCTCTTTCAGAAAATAACATAAAATTTTAAAATGTTCCACTAATAACAAAGTTAGAGCCAATATAAAATTTCAGTGGTAGGTTAAGTGCCTCTTACGGTCAAGTCTGGTTAATGAAAATAATTCTGTGACTGTACTACATAATGATAAATATGTGTACCAAACTTGAAAGAAATATCTTTAGATTTGTGGAAATTACAATAAAAAGAAAAAATAAAAAATTGAACTTTAAGGCCCTATAACTTCTTAAGGAAGGACTTTCGGCCTAAGGTATATTAGGTTTAATCGGTTTATTTTTACCTAAAGAATCTATGATTAAACGCTGGCCCATTCTTTCTGAGACACCCTGTATAGTATCTTCAATAAAAACACTGAAAAATAAGTATTCTACGGTAAATTACTTACCTTAAAGTTAACAAAAGCCTCTCTTCGGCAGAAATAGGTCCTTGAAAATTTGTTGTGCAATCATAACAGGCAACACGTATTTTTCCAACAATATAATTAAATGTATGTATTATCATCCTGGTGTACTGGGGAAAAGCACTTTCATCTGCTCGCAACTCGAGGTATAGGTGATGAAATTCACCGTAAACTAACCCGCTTTCACCTTGGACATAGGGTAAGGGTGCAGCCTCTCGCGATGTAGTGTTCGCCACATAAAACTTTGTGATAGCCCTAAATTTCGTGTTATGCGTCTGGTACTACTTGTTCAATTACAGCATTCATAACAGTTTTCAAAATCTTCAATATTTACATCACGCGGGCGAATGGACCTAGGAGAAACGGCATTACCAATTATGCGAAGCTTCTAAAGGCTGTACTGTACTGTACTGTACTGGATATGGAATGTGCCGGTTGACGTCTATTCGGAAATCTGTTTCGATATTCTCTCGCTGCATTACTAGCGTTTCCATTACGAAATCCATAGATAAAAACAATGTCTGCATATTCTTCGTTAGAAAATGGATGATTCATTGCTAAGTACAATTGCACAAGTATTAACAAACCGTGACAGAGACTTTAGACATAATAAACAAACTACTTTTGAAAGAAGATTATTTTTTACTAACTTTTGTTATGCATTCATTTATATGAACATTTCTTCAGGAATATACATCTAGTTTTCATTGCCAAAGTTTGTAAACAGGCTAATGAATCACCTTGTATTGTAAATATGATCTTGGTTTACAAAATATTTTATGCACTACCAAGTGTTAGGAAAAAATTATATTTTACAATTAATTATTTTTTTCGACTTCAGGCTAACAACATTTCGCAGGGCCTAATTTAAAATGATTAACCGCCTTTAGAAATAAGTTATATCCTTCTCAAAAATATCACTCCCAAATGCCTTTCATATCTCACCTCTCTTTTTAATGCCTGCTTATCCACCGGATACTTTCCTAAAAACTGGAAACACGCTCATGTAATGCACTTTCATAAATCTGGGAAATGTAAAACCAATCCCTCATCCTACCGCCCAATAAGCCTCCTCAGCACTTTATCTAAGCTTCTTGAAAAAATCATCTACAGCCGACTCTCAACTTATATGTATATCCCAGAAGCCGATACTACCACCCTTCCAATTTGGCTTTAGACCCAACTATTCGACAACACACCAGCTTGCTAGGATTCACGAGATAATAGCTAAAGGTTTCGAAAATAAACAATACACCACCATCATATACCTCGACATCGCCCAAGCGTTTGACCGGGTTTGGCACAATGGCCTACTTTACAAAATGATCCAACTGAAAATCCCGAAATATATCACTAACATAATCTCAACATTTCTCAGTGAACGTACCTTTGCTAGCATCGTCAATACTTCCGTATCGGGAACCAAGAACATCCAAGCCGGAGTACCCCAGGGATCTATCCTGGGACCCCTACTGTTTAACATATCCATGTACGACATTCCGGTGCCTGATAACTGCTCCCTAGCGATGTTTGCGGATGATACGGCGATAATAACGCAAAATAGTGACCTAAACGACGCCATCCAAACTCTCCAAAGTGCAACAGATCAACTGCAACATTGGTTCAACCGCTGGAACATTACATTAAACCCAACTAAAATTATCGCAAAGATATTCACTCGCCGTCGATTCCAAAATCCAATCCCCATTGTTATAAATGGTAATATCATCCCATGGAACCCAAAGGATGAGGCTGTGAAATACCTAGGAGTCCATTTGGACCAAAAATTAACCTGGGGGATACACATAAACTCCAAAGTAAATGACTGTCATCATAAGTTAAGATTGTTATACCCAATCCTAAATAGAAACTCTCCGTTGAAAATCGGGTGCGCCCTGCTAATATATAAATCCATCCTGCGATCGGCTCTTATGTATGCCAGCGTAGTGTGGGGTGCTGCGTCAAAAACACATATTAACAAACTGCAGGTGTTCCAGAACAAGGTCATCAGAATGGCAACCAACGCTCCTTGGTTCATCCGTAATGACCAGCTACATCGCGAACTGAATATTGCCTACATCCAAGATTTTATCAAAAGCACCACCAAAAAATTCATGGAAAACCTAAGAACCAGCCCAGCTGCCGATCACTACACACTACCACAACGATCAATAAACCTTCGATTGAAACCTCGTCTCCCACAGGACGTGCTACTAAGTGACAGTGACTAAAGATGCCCACCCATTTGACTAGTGCGCAATAAACTAGCCCTTTATCATATTTGTGTATAATGTTTATGTTTTATATTTTATAGTAACCTAATACTAATCCAATATTACTGTGTATGGCCCATGCGAGCCGATCCAGTTTTAATAAATAAAAAAAAAAAAGAAAAAGTTATACAGGGTTTCTCAAAATTGACTCCCATGGTTTTTGGGATTTGATTCAGCGCGCTAAAACAAATCGAAAATTAAGACTGGAAATTTTTCCGATTGTGCTTCATTATCGAGTTATTGATAAAAATATAAATAATAAGTTTTATCACATGGTCGCTCCAATTAGTAACTTAGGGACGCCAACACACCCCCTAAGCAATGCGAAAGCGGTTCGAGGGGGGCAGGGGAAGACGGTAGTATGAATTAATAAAAAAGAAACAAAAAAAAGGCTTATGCGGAAATGTTTGCAAATCGTCGGCACCCTGATGCAATAACTGTGAAACGTGTAAAGCAAAGATGGAAACAGGTATATTTAACTCTTCGAAACAATCAGGCAGGACTTTAACCTATAGTAAGCGTCGATTAAGACGAGCAAGTTCTTGAATTTGTTAATGGGGAACCAAGTACAAGCCTTCGAATTGTATTGTCAGAGCCGGTTCTAGCAGGTGTGAAAGGTTGAAAAATAAAATTAAAGTGTATCAAATATATTACGAGTGTGGTGGTAGCTCAGTTGATTCTGGCTTGGGTTCGAAACCTTAACATTACTATGCAGATTTATAAAAATTTCGTCTGCAACCCCACCACACACAATTTCGCAATCCGGCTTGCAACCGCGGGATCTTAATCTGAGAACCTTCTCCGAATTTCTGTCATTCGGATTCGATATTAAACTGTAGGTCACTCGTGTTTCTACCTTAGCGCTGAGGAGAAACAAGTAGCAGAGAAGAGGTCGATGCCCAGCAGTGGGACAAAAAGGCTGCCAATAAAATATATTAGGAAGGCAGAAGTTTTAGAATTTCCAGTGTAAGGAGCAGGACAAAACTGTTAGCCTTTCTGATTAAGAAAGTCCTGATATCACAATTGAAAAAATTAATAAAAACTATAATTTTATCTTTTTTGTTAATATAACCTTAAATTTCATAGGAAATGTTTGAAAACCTACGGGAATTTCATAATGAATTCGAATTTCAAGGAATGCCTGAAAAGTTTGCTTTGATTTAGGTGTTTCCCTTTTGATTAACAAAGGTAGTAGATGTTTTAAACAGATTGATGGTCTTGAGCTCTTCAACAAGCCGATAACGTATAGAATTTTTATCAGTGGAATTATAGTAAATAGCTTAACATAAGTATATAAAAAATATCTTGTTCTCAGTTCCTCATCTGTTCATAGCTTTCAGAATTTTTTCGATATTACCGGCTAAATGAAGAGAGTTTTTCAAAACAAAAATTGTTTTACGGTTTTCCAAGCATCTCTTTGGACAAAGGCCATATATGGCTTACTGTACAGTGTACACCCCAACAATGAATTTTGCTTGTCTGTGGCAGTTCCAACTCAAACTTATAAGACATATTTAAAAACGCCAATGATTCAAGAGACGTATAGTGGTTTAGGACTGTTGGCTATACAGAAGGAATTGTGTGCAAATTTGGAATTATCAGATGTAATTGACGGATCGGCAAATAAGAAAGCAACGAGTGCACCTTTAAATAATCGCCGTCGTAGAGTGCTTTATCTCTTATGAGACGTAGCGATCTTCCCTCCTATGCCTGTGTTGCGCGTTTAGAGTGCCACAGACATGAGGACCTACAGCTTAACGTGGGCGTCGAACCACGGGAAGTGTAAACACTTCCACTCTAGAGAAGATTTACTAGGCAGAATACCTCGCTGGTTTGCCATTGCCTTACGAGGGAGAACAGCCGTTAAAAACCGAATGTTCCGGTACTGGGAATTGGACCCAGACCCATAGAAGAGTCAAACAATCATCCTCTGTGGGTTAAGTTAGGATTCTAATAGCATATTTAGTTGCACTCGATCCGTATTGACATGGGCGGCAAAATATCTGTGGCACGCAGACGGCTAACAACCCAGAAGCGGCCTAATGATCCATATCCATTTAGGCCTCAAAAAGTTGAAGTTTGTATAATCGGGATAGGAAACTATGAGTCAATTTTTGTAGACCGTTTTTGCATAGCGTAAACAATGATTCACATTTCATTGTAAAGATTTTGTAGAGTGATGAATCCACATTTACTGAGACGAGTATCATACATATTCCTAACTTGCACGAATGGAGGGATGAAAACCCTTACTTAATACGTAAAAATCTTATCAAAGGCGATTGTCAATCAGCATTTGAGTTGGGTTAGAGAGAGAATAAACAATAATGCAACTGGTCCACACATTAAACCTAACCGATTTAATTCAGCCTTGTAAATACTTAAATGAAATTTTCCCACTTCCATAGCTTTATGAAGTTCCATTAGCAGTTAGATTAAATTATTGGTTATAACATGATGGTGCAGTGCTACATTATGGAACTGAGACTTTCTTGAACGAATGAAAATTTCCCTGAGTGATGGATTGGAAGAGGTGGATCCTCCTAGATCACCGTATCTAAATCCGTTGGATTTCTTTTTCTGGGGCATTTGAACAGTTTAATGTAAATGTTGTATATTTGTTTTATATCAGTAATTCGATAACGAAGGACAATTGGAAAATTTTCACTTTAAATTTTCTGTTTGTTTTTGCCTCTTGAATCAAACCTCAAAAGCACGTGCGTCAATTTTGAGACACTCTGCAAATAGATCAATACGCTGGGAATCGGTATAAGAAAATGCACGTAGATGTTTTGATATTGCTTTTTCCATTAGGAGCATGCTCTTTAAAATGCACCAGACTATTGAAGAGATAATATACATGTAATTTATTTTTAGGGATACCCTGTATATTAATTTGAATAAATCAGAACAAACTGTATATATGTGTAAAACAAATTATATTTCTTACTTCTTTCAAGCAGAAAAGTATTTTTTAAATCTCATTACGAATCCTGTGGCTAACATTAACTAACTACGCTACTGAAACAAATTTAAAATTAAATAAACGTCGACTAACTAGAATAAAAGTCTACACGTAACTACGATCATTTGTTATAGCAAAAGAAACTGGTGAAGGTTAATGATTTACATTATTATTAAGATATACGGTAATATGGAAATATGAAAATATTGTTTTTTTTTTGTAAAAGAGGGTCTTTCCGTAATAAATTATGAACATTAATCCGCGTCCATCTATACCGGATAAGCCAAACTATTCATTTCACGTAGACACCACTAGATGGCGCTTGCATTTGTAACTACGAAACTACTTCAATTAAATATAAATGTTTTTAAAGTGCACCTATACGCAACTGCTTACTTATAACCTTAATTTACGTAGGAAATTAGCAAATTTACTGGCCAACTGGTATTAATAATTGCCTACATTTAATGCACTAATAAAATAAATAAATAAATACTTATTTACTTGCAACACGTTGAACCTCCGAGCACGCTCGAACCAGCGACATCACTGTTGCGAAATTCTCCGAAACTTCAGTTCTCGCGTGTAAGCGATGTAGTTCGCTCGGGTGTTAATTTGCTGGTAATAATCAATTCGCGAGTGTACCTTTCCATCGTTCCATGCAAAGGTAGTTTGTTAATTTTGACAAAAATATTTTATTTGACGGCGTATTGCTCTATAGTATGAATGTGACATAACTGCGTTGACCTAACCTAACCACGAAATCAAGGCATGTGATCTTG
Source organism: Limonius californicus (assembly GCA_014611495.1). NCBI lineage: Eukaryota > Metazoa > Arthropoda > Insecta > Coleoptera > Elateridae > Limonius > Limonius californicus. The sequence continues at coordinate 18,900 of JABXWE010005798.1, read as the reverse complement.
AATTCATTGTTGCACATTCAAGTAATTGTTGTCGTTTTTGCTTGACGTTTAGGATTTGACAGCGTCAAGATAAAATTTCACTTATAAATCGAAATTAGCTCGACGTTTAGGTGCTGGGTTTAGTTGGTTACGTCTTAAAATTAATTTTTAATAAATGTTTTGTTAGGTTATGTGTTTGATTTGTTTGGTAAACTGGTTTTACTGTGGTCGCGTGTACTTGACATTCACGGCTTGGTCGTACTATGGTTATTTTATGGCCCAACGAAATTCTTATACATAAAAAATTTGATAAAAAAAGTGTTTCTATAAAATAATAGCAGTACGATATATTTTTTTCTATTGTAAGTAATGCTTTCTAATTTTTTTTATGGTGACTGTTGCAAACTTGTTTCTTTGTAATTTAAAATTATTATGATTTTGATCTATCAGGACGTATCAATATATTTAAATTGGTTTAATAACGCTGTAGATGTAGTTTCACAAAATAATGGATATTAAAAATTTATTATCGTTGGGGAATATACAGTATGACCAGAAAAAAAAAATTAATCGGTTTCACATTTGGGATTAAACTCTCTTGTCTTTCAATAGAGAAATTCATAACAATCCGTTGTTTATTAATATTCGTAGCGTTACAATAAATGTATGAACTAATGAAAGACGTATAGATCTATAGATGATTCTTTTTTAATTTTTTTTTATCAAAGGATGATGCGTGGTTTGGTTCTGATGTGCGAGTGCGCCTTTGTGTATAAACGGCATTACTGAAATATAAAATCAGAAGTATTGTAAATAAGAAAGCATTGTAAAGTCCACAGTTTAGTAAGTTAATTATGTTCCAAACTATATTAAACCTTGCGGGTAGTAGATAATCTTGTTTGGATTTCTTATCGTAATTGTACAGTTATTAAGCAGTCTCGACGATGAAAACATGCTTAAATAACGTATGACAATATTAAATCAGTACAATACAATATTTGCGTGGTCGCAAACTAAATAAATGATAACTAAAATAGATTCAAAAGTCACAAGCATTTTAAGCAGTAAATACAATGTTATTAATAACTTCAATAGGTTGTTGGTTATATTATTCTCTTGGAATTTAAAAATATCTAAAACCGTAATATAAAGGTAAACAAATTCAAAGATCTACGCCTGGTATAAACGTAAATCCTCATGAAAATTATAGAAACTACGGAACTAAGGTTAGTTGTCCTTGTAGTGTGATTAATATTCGTGTTTCATAAAAACGAAATGTTATCTTAATAAGACAATTTCACAATATTGCCCAATATACTGACATCGCCATGTTTTATAGTCCAGTAAATTTACAATTTTAATTCCATTATAAATCACATGACTTTAAGTTTATTTTAATGTTAAATAGGGCGCGACTAAAACGAAATTACTTTTAAATTGCTTTACTAATTAAGAAGCACTGCTTCTGTGTAACCGACCTTCTCCTTCTTTTCTTTGGTATGTAAATAATTCATTTGTCTTGAGTTGTGGTTCGTACGTAAATTTACGTATAATAGGGTGATTCACAGCGTACGGAGGGTACCGAAATAAAGTTTTTTTTCTTGCTTTCTTATTAAGAAAGTTACAGCAAGTTAAAGTTTTTGTAAATTAACACCTACTGTTAAATACCGCTGATATTAATGAGGAAGAATTAAAGATAGTATCATTGTTTTCTCGTTTCCATGGAAACAGTTCTTACAAAACTTTATTGCTGTTACTTTTTTATGCAAATTATGCAAAAAACACCTGAATTCATTAGCTGCTCCATAAACAATAATCGTACGTATGTATCCCTCGTTACTGTAATTAGCAATTTTACCCAAACTAATCACTTAACAGAATGTCTTAATTTTGACGTTGAATTGTACTGACATTTCAGTAACTATGGTCGGTTTTCTTTTGTTTTCTAGTTTTATTAAATAATCATCGGCCCTTAATAAGTGGATACCAATTTTTGAGCATTATAAGATAATTTGTAATACCAGTAACTTTTATGGTTTTAAATTTTTATCAATTTGTAGCTAAATACTTGTTGAATTAACTGTCAAATATGCCCAATTTGAATTTAAAACGTAACGTTACTACCATAGTTTCTAACAAATACTGTATTAATTGATTAAATTTTAACTTGGTGTAACGTACTTGTTATTGGATTTTGGTCAAAAGTTTACAAAAAAATACTTACTTTGGTCTTCTCCGTACATTATGAATCACCCTGTATAGTGCTTATTAAATAAGATTCCCGGTTTATTGCATGCAACCAACATTACACAGTGACCGTTTTTTATATTGTATATACTTTAACCAGACCTATTGGTTCTTTAAAGAATAGATAGTCAGTAAGTGATTCTTTGAACGTAATGGTATGTTTTCATTTAGTTTTAAGTAATAAATATGTTTGAAAAGTTGCTAAGGATTGGGCCCACAAACCTAGAAAAAGTTTTTCTAGGTTTGTGGTTGGGCCCGGTATGCGTAGCACAAACTAGCTTAGCCTTGCCACCAAAGCCATGGGCCTATAAGGCCTATGAAAGCTTCATAATAATAAAATAAGCTGCTAATCTTTCAGTTTACAAACTGCGCCTATAAAATAATATGTAATCAAAGATTTTCCTATATACAGTGTGTCCCAAATTGAATAGGGTATCTTTCTTATTATTTAATATAGACATTTGTTTAAATGGACAAAGTTTTGCAGTGTGAGTGCTGATTCAGATTTCCGTTGAGAAAAAACGTTTAGAAGTTATTAAAAAAAAATCGGAATCTCGCTATTTTCTCAAGTCAAAAACTCCATAATTATAAAAGATATGAAAAAAATATTTCATGTAAAAGTTACTTAGTTTGATTAGGCGCACTGGCAGGGATGTCAAAATAACATTCAAGATGACAGTTTCCGAGATATTGATAGTAACTTTCCACTATTAAATGGACACCCATATTGGATTTTGACATGGGAAATAGGTATTTTTTACTCTTTTCGACAACCTACGTCTAAATAAAAAAGTACTTTTCAGAATGCATCACAATTAATGTTGTTAAATGATTGCTTCACGTAGTTCTTCGGCATTATTATAATTAAAATCACTTCCATACATTTTATTTTTTAAAGTGCGCCACAAATAACAATCAAGAGGTATTAAGTCTGCTGATCTGGCTGGCCGTTGATTAAGTGTATTACTTAGTCACTTAGTTATTAAAACGATCATTTAAATAATTAATAAAATTTCTGGCTTTGTGTGCAGGAGGCCATCTTGCTAGTATCATTTTGTGCCAAAGGTAGATCATCTAATAAATCTTCTAGCAATGTTTGAAGAATTTCGAATCACCGTTGGGCAGTTAAGTTTCCGTGAAATATTATAGGACCAATTAGACGATTTCTTAATGTGCCACAGAAAACATTGCGGCCGAAGCGAACTTGATTTCGTCGTGCAACCACTATGTGTGGTTTTCTTCGCCCAATGAAGCTCGTTGTGTCGATTAAATAACCTACAATGGTAGAAGTAGGATTCTTCGGTCCATAAAACCACCATTTTGCGTTATTTTATTATTAAACTGTCTGCAAAATGCAGCTCTACAAATACGATCATTTAGTCTTAATGTATGAACAATGTGCAATTTATAGGGGTGAAACTCGTGCTTTTCCGCAATGGTTTATACTTAAATATGTTAACTTGTGCTTCTATTTCCTGAGTCAAAATGGATTAGCCGCTACACGAGCTAATGTTAACATCATCTTCACCTACCACATATGGATTTCGATTAGGTTCATCGCGTTTACTGTCGAATTCACGTAAACACAATCGGACACACCTACATAATTTTGCTTTTTTAAATACAACACCCTGTCTATTGTTACATAATGTGAAAGGACTATTCCTTACAAAATAATAGTTTAAAAAACTCATATGACGAAAAATAATCCAATCTATGGTATACCTGCATTAGTTTTTACCTGAAGTTGTGATGTAATACTGTCAGATTTGCAATAATGTTTAGCAGAGTTTCATTAACATAGCGATATATTGGATAACATCTTCAAGAACTTTAAGGCTCCCTAACTTGCGAAGAATCATAGACACCGAGCTTAAATTAATACTCATGTGTAGCAGTTAGGAACTATTGCAGCAGCGTCTTCTTAGAACGCATCTTCAAGAGACTGTTCTTACATTTAAACTTTTGTCAAGCATACGTCCATACATTAACCATTGTTTTTTAGTGGATTTGACTAAAACCGTATAAAAAGATTGTTCAGATCAAAACTGTGTTAAATTTGCCAGTTTTCATTTTGAGAAAATTTCTTAGAAACATATTCGTTTTCAAGTACAGTGCCGTATCTTCAAGAGCTTCGTAGCTACTGTTCCCACATTTAAACTATGCTCAGGGATCTATTCACTAGCATTTGATGGCTTTAAATCAAGCGGCAAACAATTATCCAGATCTTTTTGATATCCATCTTTAAGGGGTAAGACTACCAGTTTCACTGAAAGTTATACGTATTATTCTTACATTAAAATTATTTTCAAGTACACATCCCATTGTTTTGATAGCTTCAAATCACGCGGAAAATGATTATCTAGATCGAAACTATCTCATAAATGTTCCTCTTTTTCAAAATTATTTATTGTTATTTTGAGAAAATACCTTCACTAACATACCTACCCATTTTCAGAGGCAGTGTAGCTCGTTCTCTGAAACCATCTTCAAAATCTTTGAAACTCCCAGTTTTGTTGATAATAGTCACCGTGCTTACATCCAACCTAGGGTGAGGTTTTCAGTCACTACCTTTTGATAGTTTTGAATAAAGCGTTAAAAGATAATTCACATCACAGGTGTCTCCGAAAAGTTCCTCTTTTTCAAACTCACCAAACTCTTTAAATTTGTCTCATGCCTGAAGTAATAGGCTAAATAGTCCCTTCTTGTTTGAATTTGTTGAGTTGTGCTGTAAGGGTAAATCCTCAAATTTAGTGCCTCATTTAAGAAAAATCGACAATTGAGTTTTTGCTAAATAGGAAAATGAAATGGAATGAGCACATTAATAGGATGACCAACGAACGAGTGGTGAAGATAGCCACAGACAAATCACCAAAAGGCCACAGAAATCGAGGTCGGCCACGGAAGAGGTGGAGCGATAAACATAAACAGGCAAGAAACCGAAGAAGGAACAGGCTAAAGCCTAATTAGAAGACGGAAGAAGAAGAAGAGATGTTCTAGTTTTGGTCTGCAAGGAACTTTTAGCAGCGATATCAGAACTAATTATGTTAGATAGATTTTTTGGCTAACCCTGCTGAGATACAGGTGAAGATGAAAGCAAACCCTTCATACTAACAGTGCTACTATAAGTACTTATTTTTTTAGCAAGTGTACAACGCTCAGTAGTAGGCCGTAGGTTTGTACCACGAAAAGATGCATTAATTCACGATCAAATTTACCAGACTTTCAGTGGTGAAGTAGCACGCACTCAAACTTTCTTCTTTAATTTATGTAATAATTATAGTTTCTTTTAATCTGTGCTTAGATAATTCTCAGTCAAAGGAAATATTTCTAGTTTTGTGTAGTTTTGTTGTCTTAGGAATTTCTTGCTATTTCTTTGGTGTAGTAGATCAGAATCACTATGGTACATTTCTAAAACTCATTTGCTGCAAAAATCTGTCTCCTAGACACATTTACTTAATTAGACCGTGATATGCAAACAGATTGGAATAAATAATTTTTGTACTAAGTGCGGTTATATCACTATACAAATAATGGAAAACATTGTGAAATACACAATTTATGAGCAAAATAGTAAAGACACTACTGAGCCGGTCTCTATGGTCTAGTGCTTAGCGCACTTGCCTATAAATCTAAAGCACCCGGGTGTTGTATATTGTACATGGACTGGGTACAAGAGACACATCCATATGTAGCCGTTACTATTATGTGAATAAAGCATTCGTATTCAGGACACCGAAGCGTGCAGTTCTTTTATTGTTACCCTTCCGGAACCTTAGAATACAACATGGCGCAGTCGGTAGGATGTGGGGTGTTGATTCAAAATGGTAGGCCTTGTGCATATGCGTCAAGAGCGTTAACAGATACCCAGAAACGTTATGCACAGATAGAAAAGGAACAATTAGCAGTTTTGTTTGGAGCAGAACGATTTTACCAGTTTGTGTATGGTACAAAGTTTGTAATAGAAACTGATCACAAACCGCTACTTAGTATTGCAAAAAAACCTTTAAATGAATGCCCAGCAAGATTACAAAGACTGTTAGTTCAATTACAGAAATATGATTTCGAACTTAAGTATGTACCAGGGAAAAAATTGATACTAGCAGATTGTTTGTCACGTGCGTACGAACCAGAAAGTAATGATAGTTTGGATTTAGAGATGGAAGAGCAAGTTTGTTTAGTGCAATTAAATATCAATGCAAGTGAAAATAAAATAAAGGAAATGGTTGAAAAAACTAATACTTACCGACCCAGAGTTAATAGAGTTGAGAAAATGTATAGAACAAGGCTGGCCTAATGTAATAAAAAAGGTGCCAGAGTGTATTAAACCATATTTTAGACATCGGGAACAGTTAGTTATAGGTAATAATTTAATTTTTAAGGGTATTCAACGCTATCCTAAGGCTTCGCCAGTATCCCAAATCATGGAAAACTGCAGTAATAATCCTAATTCCAAAGCCCGGTAAACCCACTGACCAACCAGCTTCATACAGACCCATCAGTCTACTACCGACACTGTCCAAAGTCTTTGAAAGTATGCTCCTTCAGAAGTTTTATCCAATCCTCACAGACAAACACCTTATTCCCGACCATCAGTTCGGCTTTCGTAAGCACCACGCAACAATCGAGCAAGTGCATCGCGTAGTAGACAAAATTACTAAGGACTTTGATGAGCGTAGATATTGTGCAGCAGTATTCCTGGATGTAACACAGGCCTTTGATAAGGTCTGGCTCGATGGACTACTTTGTAAAATCAAAAAATCCCTACCCATGGATTATTTTGAACTTCTGAAGTCATATCTTTCCAACCGTCACTTTCTCGTCAGATATGGCAGCGCCCTAACACCGACTTATCCCATCAACTCCGGTGTTCCTCAAGGGAGCGTACTGGGACCAATCCTATACCTCCTATTTACAGCAGATCTACCGACCACACCCGGAAATATGGTTGCCACCTTTGCGGATGACACAGCTGTACTCTCATCACACGCAGACCCAAACCTAGCTTCAAGCCATTTACAAAGCCACTTAAACGCAATCCAATCCTGGTGCAAAAAATGGAGAATTAAACTAAACGAAAGCAAATCCGTCCAAGTAACTTTCACACTTAGGAGAGGCACCTGTCCACCGTTGCTGCTCAATAATCAACAGATCCCGCAAGCGGATAGTGCCAAGTATCTTGGCATACACCTGGACAAGAGACTAACCTGGAGGACGCACATCTGGGCAAAACGAAAGCAAATGGGCCTAAAACTACATAAGATGTACTGGCTGTTAGGGCGACGCTCCCAGCTATCCTTGGAGAATAAGTTGCTCCTCTATAAAACAATGCTTAAACCCATATGGACATATGGAATTCAACTCTGGGGCACCGCCCGCACCTCCAACATAGAAATCTTAAGAAGATTTCAATCAAAAGTCTTAAGAGCTATGGTAAACGCCATGGTACATCCCCACTGAAACCATTCGAAGGGACCTAGCAGTTCCCACAGTGTACCAAGAAATTCAGCGGTTTAGTGCGCGATACCGAGATCGAATTAACGATCACCCAAACACCTCAGTGGAGTGTCTAAAAGAATATGATGATGCCGTGCAACCGCGATTAAAACGTTTCAAACCTTTCGATCTTATAAACAGATTTGTATAATCAGGAAGTTTTACATGTTTATTTATTATAATTAGTATTGTTAAACTACTTGATGTTTAATATAATATAGGTGGGCATCACTGGATGCACAACCTTCACGTCAATCACCTATTCATGTTTGTTAAATATTCTACTGAATGTCATTGTATGACAGACTGTAGAGACAATAAATAAAATTAAAAAAAAAGATACATTTAACCCAGAGTGTGATACTTTTTTAGCGTTTGATATTGCGAGGCCCCTTTTACTTCACTACAAGAACTTAGACTTAGATTTGATACGTCTTGAAACTGAATTTTTTACAGCTAAAGGTTTAATTAAATCATCACACACAATATTGTCGAATTTAGAAGAACTGAGAGACAGTTTAAATGAAACTCTAGAAGCCTTTAGAGAATTGCTGAAAGTAATTGAGATAGTACTTTGCATTGGGATCTCAACTGCATCCAATGAAAGAAGTTTTTCATCATTAAACAAAATAAAAAATCATCTTCGCACTAGTACTGGTGACGATAGATTGAGCGATCTGCTTGTAATGGCCGTTGAGCGCTATTTTGTCAAAAATCTGAATTTAGACGATGTCGTAGACTATTTTGCAAGAATGAAACAAAGGCGATATCCGTTACTGAATTAGCAATTAGAAACTTACTCAATTAAAACTAATATAATATGTTATTCTTTATGTATTACTAGGAATGACGGTTACTTTTGTTAGAATAAAAATTTTCTTTTGTTACGCCATATTTACTCCATGTTTATAGACTTATACCTATACCTTTAAATAAAGTTTGAATTTTTATGTAGTTATTTATTTCTAGTAAGTAAATTAAAGATGTCGGAGAAACTTTTTTACTAGAATAGGGTACAATTTTTGTCTTAAATTATTTCGATAAGTTCCGCTAGATTTTAAATTTTATTTCTAAAATGTTCGATATTTTGAGATTTTTTTAAATTTCATCCTAAAATTGTCAGATGCTCGTAAATAGCTTTAAAAAAATTCGCCTGCGGCGCTACTTTTACTCCCTTGCCCCCCCCCTGCTAAAGTCTGAAATGACGCCCCTGTTTACATGCATGTACTTCCATTTGAATTATTCATAAACGAATCGAGTCATTACAAAACTGCAAGAGGTAAAAAAGTTCTAGGTAATATCAAGCAATTTAAAGAAATTGATTACAGTAGTGACATATCATCAAAAATAGTTAAAGAGTGAGCGAATAAAGGCAAGACATCTTCATGAACCTTAAAAACAAACCACCATGTACATCATTTTCCGTCAAGGTATTCTAGCACAGTTGTTATCGGCAAAAGATATATATGTACTAAATTTCAAATCAATATCTCACATGTTGTCCAATCTATTAAATATAATTTCAAATAAATTGAAATTTTCAACACCTTGTATCTTGAAAACTAAAGCCCTGAGCATATATGTTCATATGAACTTTTCTCCATAAAATTGATTGAGGAATCACCTCTATAATTATTTTAGATTACTTAGGAAACACCCTGTATACCTATGTATGTATAAAGAGTGTGTTAAAAATGGCGGATAATATTTACAACACGCGATTCTACGTTGATAATACCAAACAAAAAAACTTTAGTACCAATTTAGTGTTAACCCTTTAACTATGCAGTCATTAGTGAGCAAACTTTGTAATTTATTTCAACTATCGTTTAAGTAATATTAACAACTCATAGTCCAGCAAGTAAAATAAGTCATCAAATATAAATTTTACCATTTTGATAATCAGTTTCCTTATAATTTAGTCTTTAACAATATAAATCCTTTGCTGTTTGTAATTTTGGAAGCCGTTGTAACAAAGCATTATAAGCTGGACTAGTTTTTGTATTTTTAATTTTAAAATTAACTGCATGTATGACAAACGTATATCATTAATGTCATTTCTGAAATTTGTAAATGTTTCAAAAATGACGTCGGTACATACTTTATTTATTTTTGTAATTACAGTATATTACCAAGGGTAATTAAATGCATGCAACCGCTTACATTTAAGTTGGGCAGCATTGCCAAATTAAAAAACTTTCAATTGCTAATAATTTAAAAACTCTTCGTCTAATACCAAATTGGTACTAGAGTTTTTTGCTGGGTTATGAACGTAAAAGCGCATGATGTAATATTATTCGCCATTTTAATACACCCTGTATGTAACATATACATGTTGTTCCAAAATGTAGTGCCAAAAATGTACCTACCGTTCAAAACAAAAATTATCCGATAAATAAGGAATTAAAAAAAATAGAAGTCAAATTTTGAAAAATTTATAAACCAAAGTCGGCTCAAACGATTTTGTTTAAATTTTTCTCACCGATAGTGGCCCATTGATCAAAACTCCGACTTGGGTTGTGGTCGGCGTTTTGGACGATGCTCGTACTTGCGTTAAGCCGGTCCCAGACACATTGCGAATATTCGCAAATATAGGCATTCGCGAGTAGTGTGGGGCAAGGCATTTGCACTACGTGTATGCTCGTACTCGCACTCGGGCTGTTTCCATCGGTTGTCGGTAAATACAACACGAGTCAAAGGAAAATTAAATACGTTCTTCCTGGTAATCGCACTCGCCGTGGAGCTCCCAGACTATTCGTGAACCATTGCGATTACTCGTGTATACTTACGATTGCTTTGTTCCTTGAGTTTATTTTTAGTTATTGCGTAGCAGTACCACGCGATGGATATATTTACGACGCTCGCGAATATTTTGAGTAGCTCGTGGAACCTCGCGATTAATAACGAGTCTGAATCACAAGCACTCCCGAATGTTAATTGTACAAGTATCTACGAGGCGTGTGGGAGGTAGGACTGGACATTGGCTATACTCGTAAATAATCGCACTTGTGAATATTTGCGATGTGTCTGGGACCGGCTTTATAGGACATTTCACCGAATGACCAAAACGCCGACTCGCTTTGTGGTCGGCGTTTTGGACAAGGCTCATAGGTGCGTTCGTGGACATTTTGCCGAATGGCCAAAACGCCGAATCGATGTGCAGTCGGCGTTTTGGGCCAAATACAAATTTAGATTCGTATTCGGCTCCGACGCCATGTTCACGAACGATGTGATGTGGTTTAGCGCTGTTCGACGTTTTGGACACGAGTCGGCGTTTTGGTCATCAACACCATTCGGCGTTTTGGACATGGTCGGTGGAATGGGTGTCGGCGTTTTGGGCAGTCCCCGCAAATACAGAAAAAAATACCGCCAATTGCACTTTACCAACATTCAGAAATAAAACGTTTCTTAACTGGAGACACACCTCTGATGATTATAATACGGAGATCTATAAATAATTGTGTGATTTATTAAAATAATACTAATAATTTATTTTTTACAATAAAATTTTTAAACATACAAAAAATTTAGCAATACAGTTAAGATACAAACAGCATATGGAAAAATCACAGGGTTCCAGTGTAATTGCTACAAGCACAGTTCTTGATCTTCGAACAGCTACAATTGATTAGGTATAGGTATCAAATAAGTACGCTATACATATGTCAAATTTGTAATGTAACTGCAAAAACGTAAATCAACTACAACAAAATTATAAACATAGTATTTTATGTTTCATTTGCAGGCAATTCTGTTGGAGCACAAATTCTCTTATGATAAATTGGGGCTTTCTTTAATTCATCAACTGCTGATTCTGCTGCCTAAAACAGCAATCACTAATAACAATCTATGAGCTTAACTATAGTTCATTATCACTTACATTTCTAACATCTTCTATCGAGTCATAAACCAAGGCTTCCAAAGTATTTCTCATGGTGTCATCCCAAATTGCTTCTAAATGTTTACTAGCAGTTTTGGCTAAAAATCTTAAGAAATGGCAAGTTCTTTCTCGTAATAATGAGTTGCTGTGCCTAAGCAATTGAGTAAAATTTAATGTTTCATTCTCTTCCGAGTCATTTTCATTATTTGGTGTCAAAAGTACTCGATCAATTAACCCAAAATTTTCAGGACACGTTCGTAACAAATGAGTTAAAATTGCCATCAAATCTATTACTACTCGTAGTCTCTGTTTTGCTAGAAAAATATGTATATGTAAATAATTAAGATTACTAATTTAGAATCATAAATAAAAAATGTTAAAAATGCTTACACAATAGGAACAGCCTTTGTAAGATGTTGTGCATACTTAAGATAATTATAGAATCACAAAAATGGTTTAAGAATTGCATATCCAAATAGATAAGGTGGCAAATCAGCATATAAAGGCGTTCTAAGGCCTGGAGATCATCTTCTGTCAAGTCTGATACATGTCGGTAATCTTCTTCAACCGCATCATTTATAGAGAGCTTTGCAAAAGAAGAATGCGGCGATGTAAAGGAACAACTACTGCTCTGATACTTGAACAATAATTTCGATGCATACATTAAATTTGGAATTAATTTTATGTCAACATACGCCTGAAAGAATTAAATTTTATTTAAGGGTTTTACTACAGCATTGATTTTCAACTTTTTTAATTTGCTTCAACACATCATCTGGAGTTCCAGGGACCACGAATGGTAATGAAAACAGACTTGCAACATAGCCCACTACTTTTGAACTGGCATTTGAATTTCGCAATGGTGAGATTACAATATTAGCAACACTTGGTTGGCATAATGAAGTCATTTCTCCAGCCATGACTTCTTCAATATTTCGCTGTAGAAACACAATCCATTCTTCATTTTCAAAGGGGCTGTTGTCCTCATTAATGTTTAAATTATCTGTGAAAATCATTCAGTTACTAATAGAAATAATAATAAATTGCTTGTAGGTAGAATAACATATAAAATATAATTAGACATTGTCTGAATTTTATTTTATTGAATATCATTATTAAGAATTTTTCTTGGATAACAAGATTTTGTTGTATTTGAAAAGCTTTTTGGCTAAAAAAAGTTCTGCTTCCACGCTTAGTTTTTGGTTAAAACATTTTTGCTAAAAAAGATGTTACGTTTCAACACCTTCTGGGGCTGCTGTGGGTGAATTTTTTCTTTTTTAGCAAATAAAGGAGTAGATAAGCTTCAACAAGAGGAAACGGGGGGAGAGGAAGAAGAAGGGCTAGTGGGGAAAGGACAAGGAAATTAAACGAAATAGGAGATAGGAACAAGGGAAGGAAGCGATGAAGGGAGAGAAAGAGAGAAAAGAAGGGGGGCAGTATCGAAAAGGAGGGTAATAGCGAGAAAGATAAAAGGGAAAGAAATGATTTGAAGAAAAGAAACGGTAGAAAAGGCGGGTGGAAGGGAGGAAGGGGATCGCAATTGAAATGTTTGAAGGCAAACATCGATAGGTACAAAGGGTGCAAAAATTATTCTGTTCTTTAAGGAAAGCAGGCGACTTGGCATGTAGATGGTCCTACAGGACAACCTTCCGACCATAGCAATCGATCGCGACCCTGCACTAATTTGTTTTTTGAGGTTATGTCCAAAAGGTTTCGGGCTACGGTCTCGCTCATACTGCCTTACAAAACTTGGAAGACCCCATCTAGCGGCCCCAAGCGCACCTCGCCAGGTAGCGTGGCTCCGGAGTTACACCCATTTTCCCCCATGGTTCCCCACTACCAAGTACACTAGTGGAATTAATTCTGGACACTTTTAATGAAAATTTACATTAACTGATATTTGTGCAAGTAATTTATATTTTCGTACACCAAATTGATACTGTAGTATTTTTATTGCAATCCATAATGTTTCTATTTATTATATTCACATAATTTGTATTGTAAAGGTTATGAAATATTTAATAAAAAAAATTACAAACTATACATTACACACACCACCCAATTTTCGAATTGACATTTTTGTTCCTAACTAGACAAAAAGTCGCGTGATTTAAATCAGCCAATCACAGGACGCGTGGGTTCGTTGTAACAAATACTTTAATATATTAAAGTATTTGGTTGTAATAACCAATGAGGAAGGCCTTGACGATCTTTATAGACAGTTGCATCATTATTTTAGTCAAGTATTGTGTTTTGTCAGGTGAGGACTGTAGTAAAGTGATTAAAAGTGTGAATAACGACTAAAATGGCTCCAAATTCCTCGAAACGTGTTGATTGGTCACCTGGGAAGAGAGGCAAAGCCATTGCCCTTCGTGAAGAAGGGTATACCTATGAGGAAATTGCGAAAACGTTGGGTGGTGGGGCAACAAAGTCAGCAGTAAGGAAACTCTGCATAGGGGTTGCGAACACTGGATCGACGAAATCAGCTGCAAGAACTGGAAGAAAACCTAAGGTAACAGATCAAGATGTGCGCAGAATCTATCGCCTGGCCTTGCACGACCGTCGAAGATCTGCAAGAGACATCAATAACATCATAAGAACATCTGGGGTCCAAGTTTGTGACAGAACTGTTCGAAAAAAAACCTGTGTGGTCTGTGTAAAGGGGTACATACTACAGAACAGACTCGTCACTGCAAGAGATAAGAAACTAAGAAGGTAGAGTTAGAACGAGACTTGGGTGTGGAACTGGCTGTAGAAAACACGATAAGTGTAATGCTGGAAAGCGAAGAAAACTGGAAGAACAGACCTACATAAAAGGCACACTGGATGAAAAGATCACAGATGAAGCCAGAGTATAGTGAAGTGAGTGGGGGAAGGAAAAGTGCGGTGCATGATGTGGTGCAAAACAGTGACAAAACGTGAAAGAGTGAGCTAAGAAGAGGAGAAATGCAGAGCTGATCTTGAAGTAATGCTAGATAGTTCCGAGATCAACTGATCCGAAGAGTGGAAGGGTTTTAGTGGGTAGGTCTCCTGTGGATTGGGAGGAATCCCACATTTCCCCGCAGAATGCCGAGCACCTGTGAAGGTTTCCCCTCCTCTAATAAAAAGAAAGGGTTTGTGCCGCTACCGTTCTCCCGTCACAAATGAACCGGCGTTTTTCGACATGAAGACCGTCATTTTTGCCAATAATGCTCATTATCAAAATTCTAGAACAAGGATAACTCTATCGAACCGCGCAAACCGCAAGCGACTACGTTAATCAACAACTCAGCGACGGCTCCCCAAAGACAGTCAACTTGCGAATTGGGTGGCCAATTCAAATGTGTTTTCGCCAGATCGTAGTCGGGCACATCTGCCAACAGTACCCAGAGTTTGAGTCGAAACAAAAAAAGGCTTTTGTAAAAAAGGTTTCTTCGAAATGGTTTTTCGAGGATTGGTATTCAAAAAGTTTCGGGATGGGGTCTCACATAACGTCAAGTCCCATCCTCTGGCGCATCGAATGCCGCCTGGCGCGTTTTCCTAACCCACCTGCGGACCAAGATATATCCAAAAGAAATAAAAAGTTGGGCTACCGCCAGTGGTCGTCCACAGACCACGACGACCAAAATCAACAAATCGCCGGAAAGCCCTCATCAAGGGCTACCATTCGTCCGCATAGGTTTTTACGAGTCTATAAAAGTGCCCCCCTCCTTGGCTCCCCTAAGATTTTCCGTATTTTCACGCCGACGTGATTTTCGAAAATTTTGATTTTTTTTACGATTTTACGGCTCTTTTCTGACAGTCTTGTGAAATTTCAACCTGCCAAACTCAAAGAACGGCAAAAATTCCAGAGGAGGGGGGTCAAGAAGACGTTATATGTCAACATTTTTGGCTAAAGAATTGTTACTCTTCAACATATTTTTGGCTACCACAGATGCTGTGTTTCAAAACTTTCCTTTTGGGATAAATAAAAAATTGTGCTTCACCATCTTCTTCTCTAAAAATAGAAGTTGAGGTTCAACACCATTTTGGATAAACAAGAAGTTGTGCTTCAACAGCTTTTTTTAGCACAAAGAGAAGCTGTTGTGTTTCAACACTTTCTTTTTTGGCAGAAAAATAAAATGTTATACAGGGTGTGCGATGGGAGATACATACCACTGGTACCTTGGAAACCATAAGGGCTAAAAGGTCGATTAAATAGAGAAAGATGTAGATATTTTTGGGGATAACTTAATGCTAATTTTGTTTTTTGATAATAAATCATGGCTTACTAGATATTTGTGAAAAAACTAAAAACGACTAATTTCCTTACATCAGAATATCTTGGCTGGAGTCTTAAATCATACACATTTACATGGATATGACAACAGATTGTAAAGTGTGTTGTAAAGATATCACAAACTATTTTTGTTCCTTCTCTTCCTAATACCAATAAATGATATCTACCACCTTTCTCTGTACCCTTATGCAATCTACGCATGCGCTCACGCGTGTTGTACGGCGGGAAATTTAAATATGTAGTAAATGTAACTAATATAAACCAGTGCAATTATCGCAGTCTTTTAAATCTTACGACAAAACAATTCTTGCCATTTTTCAAAATTAATTATTTGACACCTCTATAACTGTCAAATATTTATTAAATAAATAATAAAGTAAAAAATACAGACATCTAATATAATGTTTATTTATTTCTAAGGTTTAAATACTCTTCTAAAGTACAGAAGGCATTTTCCGTTAAAAAAGTTTTGAACTGTCCATCAAACGTCTTTTCATTTATGATATTTTTAAGATTTCTAGGCAGTTTATTATACAGAGAGGTACAGCAGGATCTTGGAGACTTTTTGCATAAGCTTAAATTATAGTAACCTATCTGAAGGTTATTACAGGATCTGGTGGTATAAGTGTGATTATCATTTACAAGAGGGAAGTTCTTAGGGTTCTTTCTTACATACAGGACGCACTTTTGTATAAATATGGATGTTAACGTTAGTATACGATTATTCTGAAAAGTTGGTCGGCAATGTTCTCTTGGTGAAAGGTCGAACATCATTCGAATTATTCTTTTTTGAAGTATAAACACTCTACCTACGTCTACGGAAATGAAAACAAACAATTCCTTGATTGAGGAGCACTGCAAATAACGCATTTTCGCACCATTTTAGATTAAAATTAAAGATTTCAATAACACAAAACGTTTCCACATTTGCAAGTTATGCGCTGTCCTTGTGACTTTTCTCACTGACAGTTTAATTTGTGTAATTCTCGCCATACGTCAACAGCAACTGGGCGAGCGCCAATATTGAAAAGGGTACAAGTGAAACAACATTATTGGATGTCATGCAACGGCAAAAGTGACCGATAAAAAAAAGTTTGTTGGGATCCTTACAACAGTGACGTACCTGGTTTCTTATGGAGTAGTATTATCCATGTAAATGTGTATGATCTAAGGCTGGAATATTAATAAAATAATAAGTTTCTATTCTTTAAAATTGCTTTTACATGCTCTCAGCCTCGGAATTTAATTGTTTTTGCTTTCTCTAAGCACTCAATTTAACATATACATTAATTTGTGAAAAATGCCTCCATAAAATTGAAACAACAATCGCCAAAAATCCTCAAAGACAGGCTTTTTCAACACACACAAACTAATTTTCAGGTTTCTTTGACCTTTGCAACAAAGTTTATCAAAATCCTTAGTTTAGGTTTAAGAAATATTTTCAGGTAATTTAAAAAATTTTGAGAATTTGCCGTTTATACAGTTGTTCTAGCCCCAAAAATATTTGTTGTAAATTGGATTTTCTGAATTACAGTCTCCTAGAAGCTAGAAAGTTTGGCAAAAAAAATACATCTGAATTAAGATTCCCTATAACACTGTAATTTCAAAATTGCAAATTACCTTTTATGAAAAGTGCTGCCAGAAAAACATATGTAATATGTATTTCTCATTCTGGATTTGTACTTATTTTACCAGTGAATTTTTAACATCTAAATTAACAAGACCAGCCTTTTAGATTTAGAAACTTCCCTGCAATGGTAATTGTTATGCTGTTGAATAGTTGAATAAAGAAGTATTTAAAAAAGTGATATTAATAGACAAATATTTATGATCTACAGAAGGGTAAAAGGGCCTCTTACTATTTTGTTGATTATGCTGTATTTTAAGCCGGAAGAGGATCAGCATTGTATAAATTGTAGGAATATAAAATAACATTTTAAAACTTATTATTACAAAATTTAACATTCAGGGACAATAAAATAATATAATTGCTTTGATTTCCGAACCGATTTTACTATATTTTCAGCTATACAGTAGTAACTACTGTATTGTGTTACTATGAAGAATCTCACAGAAATTTGTATTAGCTGATAGTTATTCTCTTCTATACATCAATCCTTTAGATTACTTCGAATTACCAAGCAGTACTACAAAATTCTGCCTTTTTGAAATACACACATGAACCATTTAGGTAAATGCTTAATCCTTATAAATTAATATTTTGTTATATCTTATTCCATATTTTAAGTTATTATACTCGCAAAAGGAACATTTTTAATACTGCTCCTTTCAAGTACATAATTTTTCCTCCACTTCAGTACCTTCCACTGATACTGTACTGATGATATGGTTCGAAACTTCTTCAACAGATGCATTGCAGCTAACAGTTTTTCTAATATAGTTGTTAGAAGACTGAACTACTAGATCACTCTTGCAATCTTCAGAAGATTTAAGTCTTTCATGTGACAGCTTGTGACTTGCAGTATTATTACAATCAGTAGCTACTTCTCCTAATTTATCTTCAACGTTGCCATTTTTTTCATCTAGACTAAGTGACTTTTTACATTTTTCTTCACAAGAAGGATTCGAACTTGTGCAAGCCTTAGTTGCCACCAAAGAGTTGCATTTTAGATTTCGTTTCATCTGGCTTTCAGTTTGTTCAGAGCTTTTTGATGGTAATCTGGACAATAAAGTTTAATATACATAGTTAGTTCTGTACTTGTAGTAGGTTAAAGGTTTTACAAGTGCACTTACTTTGCATGACCTTTCTGAGTAAGACAAATTTTCCTCTGCTGTTCTTTAGCTTGTAGTGTATCAAATGATAATGGTCTTGTTAAAGGTTTAACAGGGATATCTTCCAGAATCAGAATATGATCCTTAACAAATGGATGCTTTAATATTTCTGGCCAGGACAACCTTTTCTTTGGATCTTTTTGAAGTAAGCCCTAAATAAAATAAAAATAATGAGATTGCATAAAAGTTAATTTAAGTAAACTAGTTGTTTATATTTTTATATACACAAACTGTAAATACGTGGATA
>JABXWE010005797.1:0-12688 GCA_014611495.1 Limonius californicus | reverse complement strand
CCCACGGTGATAACAGTGATACGAAAATTCACGTGATGGACACCCCACCGAAACCCCAAGCCACCCTCCGCCGCAGTACTTGTTGTCGGCGCTGAGGTCTTAGCAAGCAACCGGGTCGAAAGGAGATCTTAAGTCGACTCCAAAAAACACCACGCGAATATTCAGCGGCTGAACGTATTACGCCATATGACGAAATATGTCGCAATAATTCTGGAACAATTACCACGTGGAACTTCCTCAAGGGCTGGAAATTCCCAGCAAACGTTCACGGTCAAGCGCGTAGGCAAAATATTCATCGGCATTTCTCTAGGATAACAATAAAAGATGTACTAAACTGTATTCGGGAAATAATAAGATAGTAATCGGCTACGGAGCGGCCAATAAAATAAGACTTTAGTCCGTAAGAAGCGGCAAATCAAACGAACATAATACCATGTCCATTTTAGAAGCAAACACACCAGTACGACTTACGGTGTTATCACCGTACAAAGTTTTTAATATATCTGTTGGATTTTTCTCTAATTTACAGCAAAATTGATTAGTTGCTCGTTGCTCCATGATGACTGACAGAAATACGACGTACGCGCTTATGCAATGCATAGAAACTAACAGCTGTTCGATCGTTGCTGACTTACTTCCCTCTATTTATAGAACTGTGAACTATTGCTTCACTTTTGGTTTAATTTCACGTGACTCTAGCGCTACAAAGTCAGTTCTGGATTGAAATTGCCAAACGTCGTGTATCAACAGAAAGAAAAATGTTAGTTTGATTACTGTAATGGTATAGAATAGACTAATGATAGTGTGTTTGCAAGCCATGAATGTTGATCCTTGAAACTTATATTTAGTTATCTCAAGGAAATTACCTTAAGGGTGTATAAAATTATGTAATATTCACATTTAAAGAATTCGCCGCTGGAACGATCGTTCGAATTTAATTCATGGCTATCGTGGAGTATTAACATTCTTTCATGAACCTACAAGTCTAATTTGTTCTTGTTTCCGTGATCGAACAATTCATAACCGTATTTATTAAAAATATAACTGCGAGATATGACATACTTTTCCGAGCACAATCTATTGTACTTTTACTTGAACACCCACCGACTATTTTTAAAAGCCCAGTCCTTTCGAGCAGAACCGGTTGATATTTTTTTCGAATAGGTTAATTTATGTACAAGTTGGAATTATATCGATATGCCGTGCCTATAAACATTACGTCTTATTATGAGTAATTATGTCATGACATGTATTAATTATGAAGAGGCAGCCGTCGCCAGACGCAAATTAGCGCCGGGACTTGATCTCGCGGAATAAAATCTCTTCCAGCGTCATTATAATAAATTTTCGAAAAATCCGAATACCGGCTCTGAAAATCGATCTTTTATTGCGTAAGAACGCGCCCGTACGCGTACTCTTACAAAACTGGTATGAAACTGAACACCTAGGCCTCATTTTCGCATTTTACAAGGGCCACCAAGGTGGAAATGTAAGCAGCATCACTATGGGTGGCCCATTAATACCACCCTAGTTGTTTACAGTTCTTTTCAACGAGCCTTCATACGTTTGTTTTTTTGTAGCCACGCGATAAAAATGTGCCATTTCTAACTTGTTTTGCCCACCTCTGCAAAACAGATTAAATTTAATAATTCCCATATTTCCATTCGTTTTAATTATATTCCTTCTTACAGTTTTCTTATTGATATTAATTATTAGGCTCATAACTTGTCCCACGTTTTCTATTAAGACGTTTGCAAACGCTTATGTTAGTGGTAAATCTCCCACGCACATTTAATACTGAATTAACATTCTAAGACGTTTTCTGAAATAAACGATATTAAATAGCTTTTTTTCATTTAATACTTGAAATGCTATTGACAGATTTTAATTTTTAATTGAAATTTCCTGTATCGAGTAAATTCTTCATTCTACGCCTGTTTTCCGCCACGTCAAGTAACAAATGGTTTCGAAATACTGTTTGTATGTGGATGTGTTTACATGCATGTGTGTTGGAATATACGAGGGGTATTTTTTTAAATTTGGTCCTTTTTTTTAATAAGAAGAAAAATACTGTAAATATCATTAAAATATATTTTTTTCCATATTCTACATACTTTTATCTACTTTTCTACAGAATTCAATTTTTGTTCAAACATTTGTCATACCGCTCAACAAACTTTTGAATTCCGACGTCAAAGAAACCCGCCGCCTGTGAAGAAGCCCAATCCATAACTGCAGTTTTCACATCTTCGTCGTCGTTGAACAGTTGATCACCAACCCACTCCTATATGTACCGAAACACGTGAAAATCACTGGGTGCAAGGTCTGGACTGTAAGGTGGATGATCCAGTTGCTCCCATCCAAAAGACCTGATTAGACCTAGTGTTTGTGCAGACACATGTGGCCATGCATTGTCATGGAGCAACATCACACCGGAAGACAGTAAGGCCAAGCCGCTTGTTTTGTATGGCACGCCGGAGTTTTCTCAAGGTCACACAATACGCATCAGAAGTGATCGATGTGCCTCTTGGCGTAAAATCCACTAACAAAATCCCTTTCCTGTCCTAAAAGACAGTTGCCATGATCTTTCGTGCTGAAATTGTCTGTTTGGCTTTCACTCTGGTTGGCGACGATGTGTTTCGCCATTCCATTGACTGCTGCTTGGACTTAGGAGTCATGCTCGACACCCAAGTCTCATGTCCTGTAACGATGTGGTCCAACAAATCATCTCCTTCCTGATTGTATCGAATCAAAAACGGTAAAGCACAGCCCAATCTTTTTGCTTTGTGATCGTCATGAAGCAGTCTCGGAACCCACCGAGAACACAATTTTCGATAATTCAGTTTCTCCCAAACAATGGTGTACAAAACTGACCTTGAAACATGTGGAAATTCAATTGATAACTTTGCAATCGTAAATCGTCGGTCTTCTCGAATTTTGTTGTCCACATCACGAACCAAATCTTCAGAAATCAGAGAAGGTCGGCCAGGGCGTGGCTGATCATGCACATTAACCCGCCCGTCCTTGAACATTCTCACCCACTTTCAAACTTTACTGTCACTCACAGCGTTATCACCGTAAACTTCGCAAATCTGACGGTGAATTTCCACTGCACTCAAGAATTGAATTACAGATCGTATCTCACAGTCGGAGGGCGACTCAATTTTCTTAAACATTATAAACTTCTACAGCTCAGCACACAGACAGACGATACGGCTGCAAATGGCGTCTAAACGCGCGCACTGCATGCTGGAAACAGACGCGCAAGCGCACTGTGGCGATCGCGTGTCATTCTCACTCTCATTCACAAACGGACCTTATTTAAGAAGTACCCCTAGTACATCTTCAACATCTTGATTTTGATAAGATTTTTATATTGACATCTATTGACAATGTAAAATATATAAATCTACAAGTTGATTTTTTTTGGTTGCAAGAGGTTGTTCGTATTTTAAAGCCCCGAAGTGCTTTAATTGCAATTGATAATCTCTTTGTCAAATTATATTACTGAAGAAATGGCTTTTAAATCTATTTGATTGAAATCCGATCGATTTAACATATATTTCAAAGTGATTTAAGCATTTACTAGCGGAATTTGAAGCAGTTCAAAGAGATTCTTTGAAAAACAAGCTTTCCTTCCCTAGAATTATCGATCCTGTTTATCTGCCTGCTTGTGGATATGTTTATATTTTAATATCTAATTTATTAACAAGAAGATATAAAATTTTATAGTGTAGTGAAAGAAATTATTTTTGGAATGAAAGGAAATCATAGGAATTCTTCGAAATACGGTTGTTGCTAGAAATGAAAGGGTTTTACTGTCCGCAATGAAATTCACACAATTTACAAGCAGTTTTTAAATATTCACTCCCTCTCTATAATCCTTTGCTCTCTAGTGGTGACCTTTTCTGCTATGCTGGTGGAGTAGGTGTAAAATAATCTACCCTAACACAGGAAACCTACCGTTTAAGATGGACTCCGAACCACGGGAAGTGCCTTGCACTTCTATTCCAAAGAAAGTGTCCATGGCGGAAGTACCTCGGTGGTTTGTTATTGCCTTCCGAGGAGAAACAGCCGTGTAAAAATCGATTGATTCTGGACGCAGGATCGAACCCAGCGCAGCAGTGCAACGCAGTAATAGCTGCATAACGGCCATTCCTGAAATACTTTAAATTATTTCCGTGTGGCCATGTGTATAACATTTTAATTTTTAAATAAGCGGCTTTAAAACTAGAAACTGTAATGAGACAAACCAGTTTTAACGTAAAAGGTAATATACAGACTTCTGAACATTTTGTTATTTTAAAAACGACGAATTATGTAATTCTCATTGCCTAGGGGTTGATAGACTTACATAATAACTAGAAAATTAATTTCTTTAGGAAATATGACGCCGATTAATAATTTTTAAGATATTTTTAACAATAATCTGTAGGTGATAGATACGCAAATATATCTGTAATAATATTTAGGAAATGTAAAGGTTTTTATCAAAAGTCCAATACTATTTTTGATTTTTAAAGTATATTAAAGAGGTTTCCCTTGGTGGTTTTCAATTTTCATTGTTGGTAGTTCAACAACGGTTGGTTTGTTTACATTTTTACAAATTATTGATTGTGGTGTTCCGTTTTCGTCGCTTTGTTTCTGTTATGTAAACGTACTAGTACGTTACGTCACAGGTACCAATGACGTCCTTTGGCTGATTTGCTGCTTAAACCAGAATTGTATGTAAATTACGTACGTTGGAATACTAGCAGTTTTAGTATGTGGGACCTTAAGGAGGTTCGGTGGTGTTATTTTATATCACTTATACAGGGTGATTGTTAGCATGTGCCAAAAATTTTAACCTCGCATAACTGAGGTTATTTAATCCCTAAATCATCTAGTCTTGTTTTGTTAATTTGGCACCGCTACAATGGTATGGAGCTTCAACGTTTTCTCTATCAATTCGCGAAACTGTAAATAAATGAATTATCTTATTTTGGAAAGCTAATAGTTCAAGCTTAATTTCCAGTCAACAAAAATATACAATATATAAACCCGATGAAATCCCAGACCCAGAAGTGAAAACTTTACTTGAAAAGTTTGGAAAGTAAGTGTACGTATTTAAATGGTTATTTATATTCCAACCTCTGTTAAATAACTTTTTAAACATTAAATTTTCGACAAAATTCTCCATGAAACATTTTTTGGAAAACCGAATACTAGTTGAGAAGCTGCAAAAAGAAACTTAGTTAACAATCTCGTTTTCAAAGCAACCTAATTTCCACAATTTTAAACCAATTTTTCACTTCTGGGTCAGATTTCATCCGCTTTTCACACCCAATTGTACATTTTTCAAATTAATATTAAGCTTGGATTATTAGCTTTCCAAAACAAGTTTATCAAAATCGGACAAGAAACAGAAGGCATTTCAGTGAATTGATGTAAAAAATTTTGAAGCTCTACACCACCCTAACGGCGCTGAATTCTAAAAAAAATCACTATGTGATTTAGGGGTTAAATATCCTCAGCTATACGTGGTTAAAGTTCTTCGCCCACGTTTAGAATCACCCTGTTTATCTAAAATGAAAAAAATTACCTTCAAGAACCTTTCCCCAACGCTATAAAGTAGCCAACTACAAACGAATATAAATTTGCTTAATAAAACGAATGTATTTTTTCCGCAAGCGGAAATAAAAGTATGTTTGTAGTCACTGCAGCTTTAATAAAGATTTGTTTACAAAATGTTGATACAATTACCAGCTATAAATCATTGGTTTAATTATGGTTTATTGATATTTAGTAGTTATTTAATTCTAAACCTTTATTCTATTACATGCATGAAATGCTGTTTTGCCTCTTTCATTTTACATAGTTTAAACATCAATATAAATCCAATTATGTAGGCGACCATAAAAAATACGTCTTTTTTCTTATACTACCTTGCTTGTAATAAGACAATTGGAATTTTCCACATTACTTTCGTCTTCGATACACAAACAGTTGTCTCTCGTTCTGATTTATATCGCCTAATTGTCATGAAGCTGGAATGCGACTAAATTCTTTTGAGTTACCGGAGTTTATTCGAATAATTCTGTTTCTGGTTATGAAAACCGCGAAAATAAGGACTTAAAATGATTCACCCGTTACTTAACAGTCCCAGAACTCAATCTACAACAAATTCGGAAAAATGAAATGATCTTTGTCAAAAATTCATTACACTGATCGATTGCAACAGTTTTACAAGTACTTGGTATTCGATAAATTAGAAAAATTTGTCCCTGATGTTGTAAATACTTTTTTTTATATATACATGGAAATCTTTATGTTTATTTTTCCATCCGTATTATTTTCCCGTTCGCTAAAACCGATGTTTGCAGCCCAATGGTTGCTGTGAGATCCGGAGTCTCAAGATATCGGGTTACAAAATCTTCGACATGGAAATGAAACGGTGCATACAAATAGATCGAATAATTTTCGGTTTTTATGGTTGTTGGTTACTTAACAAGAATTTTTGCAGACTGCTTTAAACCGCAGCATCAATAAGAAAAGTTTACGAGACAACCTTAATTTTGCGTGCTTTATTTTTACCGTTTTATAATTGGATAGTATATTCAGAACGCGTAGGTTAAATTCTAATGTTTAGAAATGATTAATAAAAACGAAATCCCGACGTACACAAATTCCGAAATTTGACTTAAATACCAGAAAATAGCTCAGAGTGTTCTATAAAATACGTCGTGGTATCACAAGATAAAACCTATTTATGTGCATACTGGAAGAAGATTAATATAATAATTATAAAATTGAGCATTGAATCATCAGATGAGTCATAATGATTTTTACATAGGTCGTTGGATACATTTATTTATGACCTTACCAACTAACACCTGTTCAATCTAAAGGTTCTTCGGTGCTGATTTCTACCTGCCAGAGATTCAAATGGCGTAGAAAACTATCTTCTCTTTATTTAGGAAACAAGGGCCATAATTTTTCAACAGAACTCTTTGCCCAGATTCAAAACATTCATTTAGACACTATTGTTGTAAAGGCCTAAAATTCACAAAAGATAAGCGAAAACGTCGGTTATCAAGAAATTGTTTCAAATATTGTATATGGTTCGAACAAAAATCAATGTCTAAGCGAATAGAAGAAACTGCAGCAAACATTGTTATGAACTACGGTCGAATCAGTTATTTTGGGGTTCCTTTTACCAGTTCAGTTCTGTTAATTCTTGTAAGTTCATTTGCAGTTCTTAGTTTTAGTAGTTCTGGAAATTCGTCGTATTTTTATTGTCAACATTTACTAGGCCAAATATGAATTGAGAATAGATTTGCGTACTGAAACTATATATTTTTAGAAAGCTATATACAGGCTGTCCTTACTATACTGGAATACTGGCAGCCTAGTAATGCTATAATGTAGGAATAGTGTTTTTGGATTAATCTGTTCATATTTTGCAAGCACTTATATTTACTAATAGAGCTATTTTTCTAAACGTTGTGGTGAAAATGCTAGCCGCCTTTTCCTAATAAATTATATTTATGGTTATTGCCGATGTTTCCAAAAACTGGAATACGTCGCAGAAGGGTACTGTTAGGTGGAATTGGAAAATGTAAAGAATCTCTTAAGTCGCAGAATGGGTTCAATGACGGGTGCAAAATTCACATGTTTCGATATAAGTGCATAACAGTTTGTTGATTAATTTTTGAATGCAATGAAGTGATGTTTACTTGTATATCTGCTACCTGTAAGGTGGTGTAGATGAGCTTTTGGTATGTGCTACAGTAGTTGTATGAAGCTGTAAATAATGGTTTTACTTTTTATGTTATAATATTATTAGTAATTGTAATTACTGTGTTGCGAGCTCGCAATTGATCCTGAGGATCAGTGAAACCGCGCAGGATTCCGTTTTAAGCTTCTTAATTCTCGGAGGGTTGGTGCTCCGTCGTGGTCATTCGGCCGTACCTCGACCTGTTCTATCTAGCTTAGGAGCCAGTGATGTATGCTGTGCAGCCTGAGGAGAGCCTGTACCTCACTCTTTTCAACCCCGCACCCTGTACTGGCAAAAAACGGCCCTTACTACATTAAAGATAATAATACGGAAGACTATTTTTATACAGAAGTAGTTTTTTACCCGGAATTGGGATTTTTGAGAATAAAAACGGAAAACGGAGTAGAACATTGAGGAAATTAGAATAATTATTTTGTGATTGCCACAGAAGCTATACATACATATTTATATTATTAGAACAAGATTGCATAAAACTACGTAAAGGCGAAAACTCGCCAGAACAAAATTCG
The DNA here is from genome assembly GCA_014611495.1 of Limonius californicus. Lineage (NCBI taxonomy): Eukaryota > Metazoa > Arthropoda > Insecta > Coleoptera > Elateridae > Limonius > Limonius californicus. The sequence continues at coordinate 4,402 of JABXWE010005797.1, read as the reverse complement.
CAGAAATCAACATCAATAGACATTTTAGATTTTTTAACGAGATACTTGAATTTGTTCGAATAAATACAATGTCTAATAGCGAAAATGTTTTTATTAATTTTTTGTCATAAGAACTAGTGAATATGGATCTAATGAATACTATAAGAATAACAAACAAGAGGCACATCGGTTTGGTTTCTATTTGCTTTTTAAGAAGTGTAGATAAAATTAATCAAATCAAGAAATTTTATTAATTATTTTGTGGTCATGGGCATCACAGCGGAGCATTGCGAACGCCGGTCAAACGGTATTGGTAGTGCAAAACAATCCGCGCTGGTTAATACTCGAATGGGTGAACCAATATAGTGCTTTGGAGGGCACGTAAAGCTGTCGGTCTCGGTTGTCATACGACTGTCTTTTACAATCGTAAACCAGGTGCAACTTCTCCGTTCGATGGGTAGGTTCTGCCTACCATACGTACAAAGAGGACCCACAGAACCTACTCCATTGTCGGTAGCAGAAGAAGAGTTTCGGGTTGTCACAAAAGTTTGAAAGTATTATATGTAAATGGAACAAAAAATCATAATATGGAGAAACTGCAAAACTGACATCAATCAGCTATATTGTGTCTAGCTAAAACACTTGTAGTTTTTTAGCAGTTTTTTAAATTCATTGTTTGTATTTTTATTTTGGAAAAAGTCACAAAACAAAGAGAATTTAGTGTTTTCTTTGATAACATTTTTCTTTTCCTCGTTTTAGTGTTAATTTTGATTTAATTATAGAAAACCTGTATTATTGCCCGCAATATGTTTTTAATTCCATCGCCTCTACAATTCAATTCTAATTGAGAGTACAACAGGGGACGTACCTATTTCTTACAGATAAACAGGATCACAAAGCTATTCGACTTTCTTCCTTCCTTCTACCTACCTAAAAGTAGTAAATGTAAAAGTTGGTAATATTATTGTAACACTAAATTGATTTTTCTGATTTATGGCCTGACAGAATATACTATAGCTGATATAACTGTGTTTATAACACTACGCGTCGAAGGTGTAAATTAGATTTAATTAATTGGCCACTGTTTACAAACGCATAAAAGTGGTCTTTGTTGCAAGCAACGAATTCGAAAAAACTAGGGGCCGTTGGCGTACGATTAATGTGAACAAATTAAATGTTCGCGATGAATGTTATAGGATATATTAATTGTCCGTAGTTTAACAACGTTGCTGCTGAAAACCGCGCCACGGGTTATAAGACGGCTCTAAATATGGATCATAAAAAATAAAACAATAATATAATAGATATTAAAGCAAGCATTTGAGCAATTTTAATTGTGCAAACGCGGTGGGTGAAGCACTACGTGTATGGTGGTGATTGTGATTGTGATAATTTTCAATTAGTAATTTTATTAGGCGACAAGTTTATGTCGCGCGTCATCTATTATTGTTAACAATCACCACCGTAAATCAATAAGTTGTTTGGATAACAAACTGCCAGCAACTTTTTGCACAATAATAATCCTGCCGGTGCGAAAATTGAAAGGATGCGTCACCGAGACGCCTTTGAGCAAACCTGGGGAAATTTTTTGCCTTATTTAAAAAACAAGTGTGGAAGGCTGCCCACACAGTGTGATAATTAGGCGGTTAAATTAATGACCATTTTAGTTTCTCTGTAATCGATCTATTAAAAGCCCATTAGTTGAATGACTAATTGGATTTAAATTTCGCAAATTAATTGACAAACGTCGGGTTCGCATGTAGTGGACGAAAGTGAAAACTTGCAGTTAGCTTTTGCGACAAAATTATAAGCGAAAGTTCTTACATCACATATGTCAATACACGTGGAAAGTTATTTTTTCCGAGATTACAATAGAACGTGAAACACTAAAATCGATATTTAAATTCAGCGAAGTGAAATCGAACCGCTGCATTCTGATAGCCATATTACTAGAGGACTTTATTGTTGCGTCCAGTGCTTAGTCGCCATTAGCATTAACACATGTTGTTTTCTTGACCTGCACACGGACTTGGAGATAGAAGAAATCAACATACTTACGGGATACTTGATGCTGTTTGCAAAAGATTCACGCACGAAAATCAATGAGAGAAAAGTAGCGTGCTGTTCTTTTTATCACGCCGAATGTTCACAGTACTTCCTTATAGACTAAATCCGTATAAGGCGTCTACCTATAAGGCACATTTTTTATATTTACGTTATTTACCAGGTCGAAAAGAAAACTTGGAATGCTGGGAAATACCAAAACGGTTGTTCGTTTTACTCAATAAACACTAAACTATAACGCAGAAAAAATTATGGGAAATAATATATTACGGAGGGTGTTAGGAAACGCTTGTGAAATAGTTGCAGGGTGGATTCGATAAGATGCACATTAATCCGGAAACTCTTCCTTACAGAGATACGACCTTTTCATGTGAGACGAGGAACTTTCCAATTTAACGTCCTGGCACAACTTGTCTAACGGAATGGCTTTCTTCACTATTTTCGGATTATAACGCAAATCAAAATATTAACACCATATTTTTTTGTATTATAAAAGGCCCAACTGTCCAACAACCAATATCCATTGAGCAATTACATAACCTCGCATTCGGTTTGTTTTCTTTTAAAACACATTCACATGGGACCCCGATGGAGCAGTGCGAATACGCGCTGCCACTCGAGGTGACAGTGAAATGCGATCGATCGGCTGTGGTTTCGAATCCCAGCTCAGGTGACCGCATTTCATTTAGGGTTTAGGGTGCATGTTGCATGAATGGCTAGTATGTAAGGGACGCCCGCACCCTCCTGAAGTAATGCGGAAGCGGTTCCGGGAGTGGGGGCGGTAGCATGAACGAATGAAAAAACAACACATTTACATAATAATTTGGAAGAAAAACTATAAAAATGTTTTATTTAGTACTGGGGTAAACGCAGATCAGTCAATATAACATTTAAAAAGTGTATTAATGTTTCAGCTAACCACATTGTATATTTAAGAATCTGCTAATACTGATAAAGACTAAAAACTATCGTATATGGAATTTCAGCACAAATACGTATGTCAACACTGTTACAATATTGGTGACTTATTTCCGGTTTGTTATTGCAACACCAGCAAACTATTCTTACATATCAGTCACACATTCAAACAGAAATATAATTTTAAAATCTCAAAGTTATTGCAAAAAAATTGATAATGTATTAAATAAATACCACATAAGTTAGGAAAAACTAGACACTAAAATCTTTTATTGTGATATCGTATAATTTGAATTTCAGGAATTTGTAAAAATTACTCTAACCTATAGCAAAAAGAGTGTTGTGATATCTAGCTTAGCTGGTAGAGCGCTCGCTTTCTGAGTAAAACGTCGATTCTGGCTTGGGTTCGAAATTTAAGCAGTACTATGCAGATTTATAAAAATCTTCTCTGCAACCCACCACACCCAACTTCCCAATTCGGCTTATAACCGTGGGATCTTAATGCTAAAAACCTTCTCTGGAATATCTGTCGTTGGGATTAGACGTTAAACTGTAGGTCCCCATTGTTTCTACCTTAGCGCTGAGGAGCAACACGTGGCAGAGAAGAGGCCGATGCCCAGCAGTGGGACCAAAAGACTGTTAATGATGATGATGATGATAGCAAAGTATTTTTGGAAGCATCGCCTTTTTAGTGTAATGTTTTGCTATCACCCTGTATGTCTAACTCCCTTGTTATGAGACATATAGGTACTACATAAAACAAGTTAAAAGAAACTCTTGAGTATAATTTTCAATTTTTCGTGATTAATATTTAATAAAAAATAATTTATTAGAAAGTTAACCGTACCGGCTTTTAAATTTTGTCAAAAGTGTGAAATTAAAATCTACATTTTAATTTCTCCCTAATTATTGAGAAAGGTGATAACTTCCACGTTGCCTAATTTTTGCACAATTCACTCCCAAATTTATTGTAACAAGAATTGCAAATTTATCTGTAAATGTTTTATTGTTTATGTAACTTAATGTAAATCACCGACAGACTGCAAGATGACTTTTAGATAAAAACCAGATTCTTTTGTACGATTTTTTAAATTGTATGACATTCTTTAAGCAAATGTCATTTATTGTTCGTGCAGAAGGTGACAAAATAATTTAAATAAATAATGTTAATTTTGAGTAGTCAGTACTTCTAAATGTTTATTACCAAGCAAATTATGTAAATAAGTTGATTCATAACATTCATAACTGTTTAGATTGCTTATGAGAAAATTGTTTTTCAGCTAACAGTTGATAGATATTAAGAGGAATACATAAATTTTAAAAAATAATTGCAAAAAATACTGTATCAAACCGAAAATTACTCCGATTGATAATCTAATCTTTTGGAAACTTGAGGAATTTTGAAATTTGCTTTTCAAGAAAATAGGTTTTAAAAATCATA
>JABXWE010005795.1:0-27326 GCA_014611495.1 Limonius californicus | reverse complement strand
TGCTTCATCTCAAGAAAGGTGCCTCCTAACTTCATCGACGTTGAAGAAAATTTTGACTTGGACTCTGATCACTCAGCAGTCATTGATATTGACTGAACAGATAATTAAAGGAGCAGCTCGCCCTACCTTTGTCAACAAACTCATCTTCAGAATAACATCAACTTGAACATTATCCTAAGAACAATCGAACAACTGAACGAAGAAGCTAAAAAATGTACCCAACTTGCTCAGGCGGCTGCCTACAACAACACTAAGGAGATTACTTATGTAACCAAAGTAATAAACTACCCGTCTGAAATTAAAGAACTAGTCAACGAAAAAAGAAAAGCGAGAAGAAGATGGCAACAGTCCAGAGATCCATCTGACAAGGCCATTTTGAATAATGAAATACAGAAATTGAGAAGAGTAATTAAGAAGCTTAAAGAAGAATCAATAAATTCTTATCTACAGAACCTGATAGCAGATGAAGAAACAGACTCTTCTCTCTGGAAAGCAACCAGAAAGATTAAAAGACCTATTAAACATATTTATATCTATACCTTCTATTAGAAGAGATATGGGACCATGGGTTAGAGACAATAAACAAAAAACGAATTTGTTTGCAAAACACTTGATTGATATATTTACGGACCATCATATGCAAGATGAAACTATTTTATCTGAATTTGAGAACCAAAAGTCAGAAAACATTACCGAAGGAAGTGTCCGAAGAGATTAAAACCAATCTTAATCCTAAAAAGGCACCAGGATATGACCTGATTACCGGTGAAATTTTGAAACAGTTGCCTGGAAAAGGTATAGCGATGCTCACTTACCTCTTGAACGCGTCTTTTAGACTAAAATATGTACCTGCAAAGTGGAAGGTTGCAGAAATTATCATGTTACCAACACCAGGAAAACCACCAAACAATGTTAAGTCTTATAGACCAATCTCCCTTTTACCAATTATTTCAAAATTGTTCGAAAAACATCACTGAAAAGACTAAGAGTAGGGAAACACGGGGCGGAACGGGGGTTGGGGCGGAATGGGGAAAGGGGTTTATTTGCATATATCTAATATTTAAAATATAAAATAAACAATAAAAAGAAGGGAGTAAGCAGCAGTAGATTGGAATTAAACTTTATCAGAAGTGTTTACATACTTTATACTTACTTATGGAAGGATATTGCAGTTCCTAGATCACTTTTAGTGTTATGACATAAATAGCAACGTCTTGTATTCACCATTTTCTTCAAATTTCCTAAGTCCTACGTTTCAAACAATCGAAAACTCACTACTACAATCTCTACCACTACTCCTGAACCCACGACAATAACCCAAAACTCCCTGAAACTGACTATCACAATCTTCTGAACACAAAACAAGCCAAGCGCAAGCATCAACTTGGTTATAAACAGTTACAAAACGGCCATGTTGTATATTTGACGTTCTTACGCTCTTTAACTACCAATCAGGGTTTACTATTGGCACGCAAGTGCAGATCAAACCTTGTCCATTATAGAGAGAGGTAGCTATTTCTATCTCTCAGTCTTGGCTTCAGCTGTTTAGGTGTGTGCGCAATATAGTTAAATATTAGATATATGTTTATTTGTCGCTAGGAACGCTGAAGTCTGCTGTAACTCGCTATACACCTCCAGTATGCGTCTGCGCAGTGATTAGAACGTTAGTTGCGGCATATCGAAGTGTTTCTCCTTAGTTAATTAAAAATCCCACTGAAATCTATATAATCTTACAACTTTCTGAAAATTTGAAAACAAGGTAAGATATATTTCACATTACTTTTCTTCATTCCCATTTAGTCTATCAAGTTAAGCGTTATTAAAGTGTCTTTTCGCCTGGTAGGATGTTTTGGAAAAGTAACATGGCTGCCGCTGACCATGCGATGTTTGGTTTACCAACACTTGGGGCATAACGGGGTAGGGCGGAACGGGGTCCCGCACAACAGTTACGGCGGAAATGTGTTGTTTGGCGTCTGGAGTTTTCATGCCCCCCATGTTGATATTTCCGAGAAGAAAGGAGCAACAAGAATTTGAACTCGGTTTGCCACCAGGAGCTTGGTCCAAAGCCAACGAATCAGGATGGATAACTTCAGAAGTTTATTGGCAGTGGTTCAAAAAATTCATAAATGTTTCCCCTCTAAAGAAAAGCCTGTGCTGTTACTTCTTGATGGCCACGCTTCTAATACAAAAAACCTAGACGTCATTGATCTTGCAATAAACAACGGTGTCATCATCTTTTGCTTCCCGCCTCACTGTTCTCACCAACTTCAACCGTTGGATGTCGCGTTCATGAAGCCTGACAGGCCCGGAAAAGTCGTCACGTTTTTGGCCAATATCTTCCTTATTTGGATCGGCTTATATGCATTCTGAGAATATGAAGATCGCGATAAATGGGTTTAAGAAGACCGGCATCTGGACAACGGATATTAACGTTTTCACTGACGTGGATTTTTTACCGTCAGAAACAACGGATATTCCTATGGCTGAAGTCCCTGCTGCCAATTTGTCTGATAATCCGCCTGTCAAACTTCCTGTTGACCTTTCTTCTAATCTTCTCGATATTGAAATCTCAACCCCCCTTCCTAAAACTGCGATAACTAAATCCATGACATTAAAATCAACAATAGCTGAAGAGCCAGAATCAAGACCCGGATGTTCGTGGATGTCCGACCCGCCTGCAAATTCTAAAATAACAATGGCTAGCCCTACTTTTACCAGTTTCCCGAGTTTATCTCCTGAACATATACTTTCCATCCCCAGAGTAAAGCCGGGACAAAAGCGAGTGACGAGGAAACGAGGTAAAACGGTGATCCTGACAGCTTCCCCTTATAAGGCTAAACTCGAAGAAGCGACTAATAAAATACTAAGAAGACCAAGAAAGCCAAAGAAAATAGACTTACGAGAAAACTGTTGACCCATAACGAAAAAAGGAAAAAGGATACCCAGAAAACTGTTAACAAAGAAACGAAGAAAAATACGCAGAAAACTGTTAACAAAAAAGGGAAAAAATACCGAGAAAATTGTTAACAAAAAACCACGGAAACAACACGTGGAATCAGACGAAGAGGAAATGACGGACAGTTTCGAAGAAGACGAAGAAGAAGAGGATGCGACCTGTTTATATTGCGGGCCCATAATTCCTGTGCCGGTATTGATAGTGACGATGATGAATCACAACTCACCTGTAAACTCTGCCAGCCAAAAACCATGATTTAGTTTCACCTTTTTATCGGCCTTCGAGTCAGCTCCATGTCAGATGATGATGATGACTCTGTTCTGCCCCATGCATGGGGCAGAACGGGGCAAAACCAATTTTTTCTTTGAATTCTTTAAAAAAATACAAGTTTTTCTTAATTTTAATTTTGAACACTGGACATGTTAAAACATGTTTTAAATAAATTAATTCACATTGTAATGGATTTTTACCTCTTCATTTACACCCTTCAAAAATGCCCCAAACACATCGATCCCCATTCCGCCCCATGTTCCCCTACTGATAGGAAATGGCTATCTAATCCCAGACTTCCAGTTTGGCTTTCGGCAGAAATATTCAACGATCGGTAAAGTACATCGTATCACTGATATAGTTGAACAAGTGTTAAGAGGAAAACAAGTCTGCTCTGAAGTATTCTTAGATGTGTGCCCAATCCTTCGATAAGGTATGCCATGAAAGTTTGAAACACAAGTTAGATAAACTACTCGCAAAGTTATATGTAGAAATTTTAACATCCTTTATTGCAGTTCGACTTTTTTGAATAAAACAGGAAGTTGAATATTCTGAACCGAAAGAAATAAACGTAGGGGTGCCTCAAGGAAGGGGTTTTGGTCCTATTCTCTATTTATTATATACCAGTGACTTACCAACTCTGGAAGATACGTTTGTAACTACATTTGCAGACGACACTGCACTTTTAGTAGTTGGATAGAAAAGGCTCTATTAGGAAACTTCAAGTAGCAAGTGGAACAGTAGTAAATTAGACCACAAAATGGAAAATTAAACTCAACGAGCTCAAGAATTATGGGAAAAATGCAAAATAATATTTTCAAAAATGGGTTTTTTACGACTTAATTCGGATACATCTCAAAAATCATAGCTCGGCAGACACGCTAAACTAAATGTAAATGCATAGATTTCTAAGCTCTAATTATAACAAATGGAATCGTTTTTCAACTGTATTTTGTTCTACGGCTCCGCTTTTGTACCAATTATTAGGGCTATTAAGTTAATATACACAAACTGCACTCTTGAAAATTATAAAACTATAAATATTTTCAGAGCTGTTAATTCAAGTTTTATTATTAAATATATCGTTCCAAAATGGACAAATTATTGAACTTGAAAAGAAGCCCACATACAAACCTATTGACAACTTATGTACAACTAAGCTATTAATATCGTCTCTATTTTCAGCTCTCATAAACACTTAAGTAATTTGATTTATTTTTTATCACAAGTGCATTCAAGGATTTATTTAATGTTTTATTTTTATTAGTTGTTTTTACGAGGGCTATTAGAAGTGTTCTCGAAATAAAGAAGAAAACGGTTTACATCGTTTTGAAATTAATTTAATTTTTCAATTTAATTTCTCTTAATACTTGAATCAATGATGCTCCAAATCCGGTATACCATCACCAAATTCCGATTTCTCAAGGCCTGCAAAATATTGTTCAACTGCTTCTTTTAACTCGATACTCGGGAAAAATCTCTTCCCATCCAGGATTTTTTTTAGCAGTGGCTATAAATAGAAGCAAGTCAGATATAGTTAAATCAGTTCAGTAAAGTGGATGTGGCTACAAATTGTACTTCAGGTTATTGGATTTTGCGATGGAAACATTTGCATGGGAACGTGCAATGTCAAACTTACTCTTCTCAAGAATACTCTTTGGCGCAGAACGCCTCCGTTATTGTTCAGCTCTTTGGAAGATGTTAGCAGTATTCCTTTAGAATCCCCGAAAATAGATGCTATTACATTTCCAGTAGATTTTAAATACAGTGTTGTTTTTGGTGGCGGAAAATCAACATGCTTCCATGGATTGCATTGATATTTTGGGGTGTATAGTGGTGGACTTATGTATCATCTGCCGCTACCAACATATCCACAATTTCAACTGTATTTTTCTTAAAACGTTAAAGTCTTGCAAACTTCATTATTAATCAATAATAAACAAACATGACCGCCACCTGCGGCTAGCTTTTTCATATTTACCTTTTTAATTAAGATATACAGGACACGTTTATCTAATGATAACTAAAGCCGTTAACCAGGAATCCTCCAACACCGTGTCCTAGACTGTTGTTGTTGCTCTTTTTGGTTCACTGAGAGGGGCTTTTAAATGCAATAAACCATTAGATACAACTGAAAATGAAGAAAGAGAGTTCCCCCTGTTTCATATCGGTATCAATCCCTGTTGTCAACAAACCATTTTCAAATAATATCACAAATAATTTTTGTTCAAAACGTTATACCAGGAACTACTGGGCAGCATGACTTAATATTTTATAACTGTTTACAATGCGGTTGAATTAGTTATTGCACCACTAATTTCAGAAACACTAATACTATCTGTAAACGAATTAGAGTATTAGATCAACCTCGCTGTCTGTGTCGTATTATTTGAAATTATCCAGCTGTGTGACTTTAGTAGGTACATTTGGTTAGTAAGGTATAAACGCAAGTATTTTATACAATTCCTGGGTATTCAGTACCACGATGGAAAACCTATTTAAATAGCCCAGTCAACGAAGGGCAAAGACGGCCATCACCTAAAAATAAATCCAACAATTTTGAAACTTAGCACACTTACTTAGAGGTGGCTCTAGCGGCAGTGACGTGAAACATGGCACTTTTTTTGGGTTTTCGCTTTTATCTCGGAAACGGTTGGTCCTAGCAAAAATATAGTCACATATAACATTAAATTTGCTACAATAGTGATGCTATGGATTTTCCGTATCTGTGACTCCATGTCAGCGTAGATGTAACAAAAATAATTATATTTTTATGGCTAGTTTTCGACAATCCGTGAATGTTCTTGATCCAGATTTTGAGGAAGTATGTAACAAATAGTACAATGAAGTTGGCAGCGACTTCAGCGATCTTCAAGACGATGAAGACAGCTATATGCCCAGTGATCATGGCATCCAGCATCTTCCTGCACCTAACAATGTTGAAGAGAGACTTGAAGCAAGAAAATACTGTTATATCTGTTCAGCAAAAATCTGTAAAAGGTATAGAGTTATTTGACGTTGAAGATAGGGCTTCCTTTTCGACTGCCAAACTAGTGCTGGTTTTCATACAAAGGTTGTAACCGCAAAAGTTTTTAAGCTTTCGTTTGAGCGGCAGCCTATAGATCTGGCCGTGTCCGTCCGTCTGTTCACCTCCACCACAAAACTACCCCCACCCCACCCCTATTTCAGAAGTCGTTTTGATGCTATACGTTTTTTTCGTATTTGTAATAGTTATAGATTATTTGGTAGATTTATCGAACCGAGAACTGAAAGTGTAGTGTGAGTTTTTGAGGATTGAAGGGAGAGAGCAAGGCCGTAGGACCCCTCACCGACCTAGACAAACACAATAGACCGACCGATCGTCCCCTTCTTTGTCAAGCCCTTTCCTCATTCCACATTTCCTTTGGTCAGTCAATGTGACCCTTTGATGATATTAAAAGAATAAGCATCAGCAAGCAGACTGATGAAGACCTGAAGACATACATGAAGTGTGAGTTGGCTCCCTTTCCATTATCATTCTTTCACGAAAATGGGATGCGGAAAACTAAAAAATCAGATCTGTATGATGCGTTTGAAATGTCAATTGCAGAAATTGACTTCCCCGACTTTGATATTGTTGTGGATGGTGGTTTCTTGCTGCACAAGGTATTGTGGCCCAAAGATTCAAAAATTTCAACAATTTGGTACTGCTACATCAAATACCTTCTCAAGCATTACTTGGGCAAAAGTTGTACTGTGGTGTTTGATGGTTACTTCTCTATCGAGTGTAATACTAAGAGGGCGGAACAAAGCCGAAGATACAAGCTGAAGAAGTCGGTGGACATACATTTTGATGAGGGAACAGTGATCACCTTCAAACAGGTGGATTTTCTTTCCAACGAAAAGAGTCAAGGCTTATTTCCTTTCTTTCAGTGGCAGTTAGAAACCAGGAAATAGATGTTAAAGAAGCATCTGACGACGCTGATACATTAATTATTAAACTGCTATAGAAAAATCCGAGGAAAATGTTAACACGTTGCATTAACCGGTGAAGATGCCGATCCACGGTTCTACTTATGGCTTTAACCTCGCCCGAACGACACATACTGTTAATCAAGTCGAGCCATGGTAGCGTTGAAAGAAAAGTTTATTCAAGCAACGATTTACTGGAGGTGACACCACTTCGGCGTCATACCGGCAAGGTAAAATCAAGTCTGTCAGTTTGTTCAGGAAGCATGCTGCAGAATTGCACGGTATTGGCGATGTTTTCAACAGTCCAACCTCTTATGAGGCTGCAGCAAAGGCAGGGAACATAATGTTTCTAAAATTCTACAGTGACACTATCTCAACAACAGGTTATGTCCATCACTTCACCGGAAGAAGCAGGCCCCCCTCAAGCAAAAAATCTAGATTGAAGTGAAAGAACTACCAAAAACTTTGTTACTACTTTTACTACTTTCCCTTTCTTTAATTTTGCATTTTGTTTAAGTATTTTATTTCAAAGCTGTGAAATAAAAAATTGTATTATCGATTATGCTGTAACTCCTTTTTAGACTCCAAAACTACTTCTACTATAGGGGTGGGGTGGGGGGTAGTTGTTTGGTGGAGGTGAACAGACGGACGGGCATGGCTAGATCTATAGGTTGTCGCTCAAGCGAACGCTTAAAAAGGTTTGCGGTTATAGCCTTTGCATGAAAACCATCGCTGGTTTAGCAGTCTAAAAGGAAGCCCTATCTTCAACGCAAAGTAACTCTATACTTATTACAGATACGAAAAAAATTTATGGAATCACTTTTGTAACAAATGTTAAAAGATTTATTTTTGTATATAACTATATTTGCCTAGGACTAAGAGTTTTCGAGGTAAAAGCGAAAAACCGAAAACAGTGTCATATTTCATGTCACTGCCGCTAGAGCTCACCTCCAATTCATCAGGACTTTTATATAATTCATCACTAAACATCTCTAAGTAGGTGTGTCAAGTTTCAAAACTGTTGGAGTTTGTACGACGGGATGGTTTTTGGGAGAACTATTATCTGGCGTTATACAAACCGGAAGATTAAATTCGCCCGAGCTGTAGTGCTTTTACCCGACATCACATGGCAGTGTGCCCATCATAATGGCAATTAAATACTACGTTTTAGCAGTGATTATCGTTTCGATTTTGTAGTAACGCCTATGTATTTATTGTCATTTTGTAAGACGTCGTAGTCCTTTTTTTTCTACAGGCAGTTGCTCTATTCGCAGTTAGTTGATGTTCATAACAGCTTCATATATTTGATGTATGATTCCCGAGTGGTTTATAGCGTGGCTTCTGAGTTTAAAATGATCTTGTATAGTGTATTTCGTGATGTTGTTAGGGCAGCACTTCCACTCTTGAAATTTGGATTCATCATACCGATTTTTTACTATCCACCGTTTCTTGAACAGAAATCACTAAACGCCACCAATCACATGTTCAGCACAAACGGACACCAACTTTAATATTAACATAGCAATTTCCATAAACATATCCTACAAAATTCTGGGCAAGCCGTCAATTATGTCTTGGGTTCGATTTCCAAGTATTACTACGCAGCGTCAAAAAATATTGTGTTGCAATCCACCAAATACAAGTTCCCAGTTCCCGGTTAGAAACCGTTACGTTTAATGCCAAAAACTTCTCTGGAATTTCTGCTGCTCGGGTTCGATGTTAAATTGTAGCTCTCCCGTGCTTCTACCTCAGCGTCTAGAAGCAGCATGCGGCAGACACGAGACTGGTGTCCAGCAGTGACAAGTAAAAGGCCGTTGACTGGCCTCTGAGTTTAATGATACTGTATTTGGTTGCCTTTTAGGTTCAGAAGTTCCTCTAGTGGAATTAGGATTTATCTCAGCGATCTTCTACCATATCTACTGCTTCTTTAAAAGAAATCATAAATTTAAATAAACACTTCTAATCACGTGGTTAGTACAAGTAACATCATAATGTCGAAAACCTTTCTGGAATTATGCTGTTTGGATTCGACATTAAACTGCAGTTCTTGTCTCCTTCTATCACGAGGAGAAGCTCGTGGCAGAAAAGAGGCCGGTGCCCAGTAAGGGAACGCGGTAGGCCTTCTGAGATTAATGATCCTGTATTGGGTTGGTCAAATCTTCCTACCTTGCAATTTGGATGCATAACACCAAAACGACACCACCCGGAGAAAACAATTGGTTTAGATGACAACATTAAGGAAGATAACAAGAAAAACCAGAAGGGGTTGTAACGAATTCCGCTCCTGGTTGAAAGCAACCCGTTTCGCATTTTACATTTCGAAGGACACGGTCGACTTATGCGCATAGTTTTGGAATTTCGGAAAATTGAGGGGGGAAACCGAAAAATTGTAGAACGACAAGTCCAGGAACGAAGGTTTGAGAATTGACGGTTGGTCGAACATATACGTGCCAAGTGAGTAAAAATTGTGGTAAATCGTTATCGATTTGGAAATTAGTTTTCCGATTTAAAACTTCACGGCACAGGAGTTGGGTCCTAGTTTAGAGGAAGTCAAAACTCCAGGAATTAGTATTCCATTATAGAGATTATTCCGGTCAAGCAGATTTTTTGGTGGTTAGTTTTCCATCTACTGGTGAGTTTAAATTTTCCCAAACTTCAATGTTAATATTCGCTGTAATTTAATTTAGGTAAGATACGCTCGGTTGGGAACTCCGTTGATAAGGTCAACTAAGCACGCAAACATTGCCGAGAACGTCGGGGATGGGTTTTTCCTCGACCGATCCAAACGCTGGCTCTGGTGATAACCACGTTGAAACCTGCTCGCAGAGATAGGCTTTGCACTTGCAATAGGGAAGTGAATTTAATATTATTTCACGTTAATATTTTTGAGGACGTGACTTGTTATTTATGATTGCATTATTTTCACGTATAAACCATTTCGTTAACTTGATTGTATCCGGGATTTGTAATGTTGGGGAATAATTAAGTATATATAGACCTTAATTATTATTATATCATCAAAGTTATTGTATTGGGAAACAATTTTACGTGTTTATGTATAGGGTGCTCCGATAGTGGGATGGCATTGCGTTTGCATGTGTTTTCAGGTTGAATTTTTCTATTTTTGGTCGGTTATGACTACGCAGGATTTCGTTTCGCGGATGCTTCTCGTAACGTGATTTTGCGCTAGAACCTTAATATTATGATGATCCGATAAGCGCAATCATAGTCCTTCAGTTGTTTGAGTTTCGCCCGAAAGTAATTTTATTTATTTCTTTATTACGTAAAATTGGGACTGGTTGTTTTTTAACTATACTTGTGGGGTTGTGTTAATTAGAAATTAAACGAAGTTAGTTGCAACTTGTCTTTTCTTTATCGACGATTATAAAGAACTAAGTTACCTAAGGAGAGATACGAGAGATAAGGTAGGTGATTAGCCATCTGGAGGGTCCGACTTCCCATCTTACACCTCGGACGATGTTAGTAAATTATAAGTCGGTGGCGCCTATTATTTATTTGTTTAGAATCCACTCCTTCTTCGATTGGGTTTTCCGGGATACTAACATTGTCAAATTATTAATTTTCTACCTGAGCAGTGGCGTAGCATCGAGAGTGTTTCTACACTTCATCAATTTATTTTTCAAAAATTAAAATAGGCGTGACAGGGTCCCAATCAACACATACGAGGCCAATTGCAGATTCAACCTACTAACGAATGGGCTCAAACCAGAAGAAGAGAGTGGGACGTCCGTATACCCAGAACGGTAGAAGTCAGAGCAGTGATAATAAAAAGAGACAAATTACTGAGAGGGAAAAGATACTTCGGAAGAAAATCTGAAAAAAAACAGACATTAGCCTACCGAAGAAGCAAGAAGAATAATAATACCGATTTTTACTATCCACCACTTTGTGCGCCTTCTAAGTGTCGTGGGAGCTCAGTTGGCAGAGCGCTTGCTTTCTAAACAATTATGGTTTGTGTTCGCTTTCCCAACAGTATGCAACGTATAAAAATGTTGTGCTGCAACCCACCTAACAAAATATCCCAATCCGATTGGCAACGTGGATCTCAATGCCAAAGCTATTTCTGAATCCTCGACATTTAGATTCGACGTTAATGTATGTCCTCCGTTCTTCTAACTGAATGCTGAGAAGAAGCACGTTGTATAAGTCAGTAAACACAACCAATCACATGTTTAGCGCAAGTGGACACCAATTTTAATATTACCATAGCAATTTTCGTAAAAATGTCATACGAAATCTGTTAATAATCTGAATAAACCTAGGTAAGACAACAAACGAGGGTCGTAACGTTGACATTTCTGCTGTGGAATATTTTTAAATTAAAGCTATAAGTGAATTGTTAATCGACCAACAACTACATTAACTTTCTTTATAAAACTTTTATTTGGCATAGGCAACGACCCATTACTATTACATTACTTCAATTGCATTCATTCGGCAACTGACAATGTGTTTACAGGAACTGAACAACGAAGAAGAAACTCAAATTTGTTTAGCGTTTGATTTTAGATGTTTTAAATATAATAAAGTACCAAGTTACTACCAATTATTTTTCTAGCCCCTGCGACATTGTTGCATGTTCTTTGAGGCGTATGCAGTAGCTTTTGATTATGCTAATTCACCTTGACGTATTAACATGTTTCTTTCTAGAAATTCAATGACCTATTTTTAAACAAGGATAATAACTTTCTTAGATAGGGTAGCTATGCTTACGTTGATAACGAAGCAAATGAGTCTCAAGTGTTTTAAATTCGACGGTGGCATCTCGGCGCCCAGCGCCGTTAGTTGAAAAGAATCTTGTTCAAAACATGCAACAGTCGGTGTTAAATTTTGGCAAATCATAGCCGACGATGCTGCAAAATGTGGAATTATGTTTTTGTTGTTACTACAACCTTGCTGTGTTTGTGTTTGCTCATAATAGGTTTTAGTAAAAAAGCTAATTTAATCACAAGTACATCGGTTGAATTTAATTTTATAAACGCTAGAGGATTTGTGAAACATGACAACTTTAGCCAAGTGTTGCCTAGTGATGAGAAGAGTGGAAAAACTGCTAAAAGGAAAATACATATACCCAAATTTATGTTGGATTTGTATGAGGAGAGGAAACGAGAAGATTATGCCCTCAACTTTTCAAAGCCTGATATTGTGCGTAGCGTAATTCCTAAAACTGCAGGTATGGAACATTTCTGAATGAATCTCGAAGACTAACTACTATTGACAAAATGTATTTCATTAATATTGTAGTTCACATTCGATATATGTTATCTGTAACAACAACAGTCTTGAATATTGTCTATTGAGGGAATTTTCCTTCAGTCTCAACAACAATGATCAATGCGCTATTCTACCAGCAGTACATTTGGTTGCTGGTTCTAATGTATAGAAATCGCTACAATACTGTTTTAGTAGAAAATTGTGATTTTGCCTTACAATTCGATTCAATTATTTCGTAACTGTAATAACAGTCGTCTATCTAATAATAAATACATGTGTAAGAGGAAGCTCTTATACTGTAGGGTGTAAAGTACATCTATACAGGTTATTTTTAAATTCGGGGTGAGTTGATTTGCTAAGTTAAACTATGCTACAATAAAAAGTTGGTTTAGTCATTTAGCTATAGATCGTGGATATTTGGGCCAACAAGCAAACATGGCTGACTTCCCGCCGAAGAGACTTCATTATTTTAATTATATTGTATTTTTTTCACCTCGATTGTATGACAGTTTAGAGAGTATTGTCTTTTTAGTCACAAGATCTGAATAAAAATTAATGTAAAGAAGGATATAAAAGAAATGCCCCTGGGTGGACCCGAACTACCAACCTTTCGGTTAACAGCCGAACGCGCTAACCGATTGCGCCACGGAGGCGGTTGATTTAGCTATTTTCTGGGTACATCTTATTATATTTTTAGTGAAAAGGACTGAATAAAAAGTAATGTATAAAAACGATATAAAAAGAAACGCCCCCGGGTGGACTCGAACCACCAACCTTTCGGTTAACAGCCGAACGCGCTAGCCGATTGCGCCACGGAGGCGGTTGATTTAGCTATTTTCTCTGTACATCTTATTATATTTTTAGTAAAAAGGATTGAATAAAAAGTAATGTATAAAAACGATACAAAAGAAACGCCCCCGGGTGGACTCGAACCACCAACCTTTCGGTTAACAGCCGAACGCGCTAGCCGATTGCGCCACGGAGGCGGTTGATTTAGCTATTTTCTGAGTACATCTTATTGTCTTTTCAGTGATAAAGACTGAATAAAAATTAATGTGTAAAAACGATATAAAAGAAACGCCCCCGGGTGGACTCGAACCACCAACCTTTCGGTTAACAGCCGAACGCGCTAGCCGATTGCGCCACGGAGGCGGTTGATTTAGCTATTTTCTGAGTACATCTTATTGTCTTTTCAGTGATAAGGACTGAATAAAAATTAATGTATAAAAACGATATAAAAGAAGCGCCCCCGGGTGGACTCGAACCACCAACCTTTCGGTTAACAGCCGAACGCGCTAACCGATTGCGCCACGGAGGCGATTGCTTATAGAATTAAATTAATGTGATAATATGATAGCAGGTTTAATAATCCAGTTCCACATTATATATTATCTTTTCTATTACGTAGTATGTAATATCTACAAAACGTAATAACTGATAAGCATTTCCCCTTTTGATTGCTCTTTATGTATCGAATATAATGTAAAATGTTCTTCTTATTTGATTTAGATTGTAGGGGAATAATGGTAATACATTTTTACACATTTATAGATAAGTAATCAATATACATGGTTACCATTATTTTTTGTCAAGCTGTGAGGGTAGCTTTCGTGCTACAATTAACTATCACCAAATAGTGGAAGTTGTATGTACATTTGAGGAACCAAATTGCTGGAGATTCCTATAAATTCTTATCAAATATATACAGATAAAGTGAAATATTAAGGAAATAGATAAAACGTGTTGTATATGTTAATGGGCGTATATATTAATATAAAACTTATGATTTAATAATAAGGAATTTATTATTTAAGATAGTGTTGCAATAATATTTATATTTATCTGTTACGGTTACATTTCTAAAGATGCGATTAATTGAATATTTGATTTATTTTTAAAAAGAGCTCGAAGGTGTCTTTTCGTTAAACCGGAAATGCATTCCTGATGTTACGACAGCGTTATCATAAGTTCATAAAGATAACATGCTTTGTAGTGAATATAACCAATGGTTCTATAATTTATAATATGTCTATTAACATTTTGTCATAAAGTTTTCAATTTCATTGTTTTGTTTCTAAAATATGTAAAGTTATGTGTGTTCTTGAGGATGACTTTCTGTTTGGCTCTGCCAATTTGCACTTGAGAATCTCTGCTGACGTAGCTCCGTATCCATCACAAGTGCGCTAATTCAATAATTTAAAAATATCGATACTTTCAGGATTATTGTTTAATTATAATGTATTAATTTACTTTACAAATATGGTTTTTCTGTTTCTGTGTTCGTAAATCCGTGTCCTTCGATTTTAGGTACGCTGCAAAACAATGACATATTACAAAGCTTTGAAGAGAATCATATGCTAATATTTGATGTACCATCATCCAATGTGGATGAAACATTTTTTGATGCCGAGTTACGACTACTAACATTAGTGAATGTCGATACAAATGCAGTGATAGGTAACAATAAATCTTAAGTAATATGTACAGTCCGTAAATTGCTCAATCCTAAAACTTACATGAACACAGTGGTGTGAAAAAGCCCTCCACCAATTGAGGAATTGCGGAAAACTTGTATTAGAATGATATTTTTAAATTCCTTTTTAGCCATTTAATGTAAATCTCACACAGATATATGTTTACACAGTAATATAGTAATGCTGGTAGATCAAAATTTGCGTTGCTTGTTAAGGGAAAACAACTTCAAACAAAACATTTTATTATTGTAATTTACGTTACAATTTGTAATATATCAAAAAATACTGATTAAAATTGGAATAATTTACTAATTTATTAGGCAGTGCTCGTTCTTGATGACTAATTTGCACCAGTTTGTCAGGGAATTTACCAATTTTTAAAGTCTGCTTGGCGATGCAGCGAAACCAAGCACTGATATGGGCTTCGATTAAATCCATTTTTTGTCAAATTTTCTTCGAGTTGTGCCACAAGTTTTCGATGGGATTTAGATCTGGAGATTGTGCTCACTAATACATTGTATCGTCTGTATTGGGCGCCATCCAAGATTGAACCACTTTTTCTCTATGGCAAGGTGCGTTGTCATCCTGGAAAATAAACTTTCCTTCTCCAAGCAAATGTTTCCCATTAGGCAATATATTATCTGCAGTAGTTTAATGTATTTTCTGGCATACATAATTCCAAAGACGACATGCAATCAACCAACTCCTCCGGCAGACGATCATAATAGATTTTAGATGTTTTATTGTCGAAGATATGCATTTTGGTGTAGAATCTTACCCAGGAAACTTACTAATATACGTATTACCAGCATGATTATTGATATTAAAGGTGGATTAGCACTGAATAGCACCTTCTGCCACTGTTCTGATGGCAAGTGACGATGTTCCTTAGCATATCGCAAACGTTTGAGTCTATTCTGTGCTCTACCTTCTCGCAGTCCAAGATTAAGGTCTTCTTCGGGTTTTCACACCACTGTAAACATAAATTTACATTTAACAAAATTTATATAGTAACTGTAATTTCGTTTAAGATTTAGCACTTTACGGTACATTCTATAATCTAAATACATATTTTTCTATTGCAAAGGTTTGTTTTTTAGGGGTTGAAAGATCTATAACGGTATCAGTCTACAATGAATCTTCGAACAATTTGCATCTTCTAGATGAACGTCATGTTTACCATTCAGATAATACTTGGATTCGGTTTAATATGACAGAACCCGTGAAACGGTTACTAGCAAAATGTTCAAAACACAAATTTCTAAAGTTAGTTATATCTGTAAAAGCGTTCTTGCCGTTTCTTAATTACAATAAGGATCATTTCAAATTGTCGCTACTACCAGTATCAGAAGGCATAGAATATGATTACCCCATTTTGTTACTGTCTTATATGACTTTGAAAGACAATGTTCACAACATTAAGTTAGTCAAAAGAAAGAAACGAAATGTGGAAGAAGACTACGAGGAGGAAACGAATAGAATATGGGATAATGATCAACAGAATAAAGCACAATCAAAGAAGCTGAAGAGACTGAAAAATACTTGCAAAAGAAAGCAGCTGTATGTTGATTTTGCTGAAATTCAGTATGATAGTTGGATTGTTCAACCAAGCGGATATGAGGTCAGTATGCATTTGTATATGTAAAACCATTACCATTACGTAAAGGGTGTCTCTGAAACTGACGCCCGTGCTTTTGGGATTTGGTCAAGAGACTAAAGCAAATCGAAAATTAAAGGTGGAAGTTTTTCCCTTTGTCTTTTATATCGAGTTATTGATAAAAAAGTAAATAGTAAGTTTTTTCGTCAGGTCACTCCGATTAGTTGTGTAACATAATTTAATTGGTGGCTATGGCGGTGTTAAAAATGTATGACTCATTCTGTCATATTGATAAATATCATTATTTTCATTTCCTTCTGCTTGTTGTGCTTAAAATTGAACGATACTATTGTAATTGAGATTACGTCGATATGTTGAAAGTATTGGGTGCGTGTAATGACAGTGCCACTGGTGCTGTTAGGGCATATGCGGAAAGGTTTCTAAACCGTCAGCACTCTGATGTAAAAATGTGTAGAGCAACGATTACTGGAAATCAGGCAGGACGTCAAAATATACTAAGCGTCGATCAAAAAAGAACAAGTTCTTGAGTTTGTTGAGGCGCAACCAAGTACAAACCTTGAATTGTATCGTCCCAAATTCATCAAAAAGATGCAATTCACATATTATTAAGGAGAAATGGTCTGCATCCATTTAGGCCTTAAAAAGTTCAAGTTTTGCATGACGGGATTAAAAAACTTCGCGTCAATTTTTGTAAATGGTTGTTGCGTAAGCGTAAACCATGATCCACATTTCATTGAGAAGATTCTGAGGAGTGCTGAATCCACGTTTACTTAGAAGGGTATCGCAAATACTTATAATCTGCATGAATGGAGGGATAACATCCTTCACTTAATACGCAAAAGATATTATCAAAAACGATGGTCAATAAAGATTTGAACAGGGTTATTCAATAATAATGTAACTGGTCCACACATTCAACCTAATCGACTTAATTTAGCCTTGTATCTTCAATTTTTAAATTAAGATTTACCACTACCATTGCTCGATAAAGTTCCATTGATAGTTCCATCATGATATAACCAACTACGAGGGTAGGCTGAAAACTAATGCACACATGCTTGTAGAGCGCGAACGAAATGACCTTCAGAAGCGCGCCAGGTGGCATGTGGAACTAACATTCCCCCTCAATAAGCATGCGCAGGTTTGAGGTCGTTGCGTTCATCCAGTATATTTTGAGAAGCGGAAGTATGAAGACGTGTTCTAGTGCTATGTCAACGGGAGTTAAACAGCGTGCGGTTATCGAATTTTTAACTGTTGAAAAAGTGACTCCTACTGAGATTCATCGTCGTTTAAAGGCTGTTTATGGTGACGATGCTGTTGATAGGTCTACTGTAAATCGATGGGTAATAAAATTTCGTGGTTGCGAGCCTGGAAAAGCCATAATTGTTGATGAAACACGCATCGGACGTCCGATCACTGCCACAGACGATAAACATCGCAAACTCGTCGACGATTTGATTTAAAATGACCGGCGAATCACTCAAAACCGTATCGCAAACCATATTGGAATATCCAAGAAACGTGTCGGCTTCATTATTGAACAATTGGGATATCGTAAAATCTGTGCACGATGGGTACCACGCCGTCTCGCAGACGAGAACAAACAGCGTCGATTGGAATGCTGCTAGCAACTTTTGCAGCGCTACCGTGACGAAGGAGACGACTTTCTTTTGAATATTGTGACGGGGGACGAGTCATGGGTCCATCATTACGGCCCGGAAGAGAAAAGACAGAGCCCTGAATATCGACATCCGTCTTCTCCTCAGGCGAAAAAGTTCAAAACACAACCATCCGCAAAAAAACTTCTTTTGACTGTGTTCTGGGATGCTCACCGAGTTTATGTGACCGATTTTTTGGAACGAGGGGCAACGGTTCTCAGCATATACAGACTCTAAAACACCTCCGACGTCGAGTTTGTCGCGTTAGAGGCAGCCTGGCGCCAATAAGCTTGCAACATGACAATGCTCGTCCACACACCTCGCGCGCAACTAGAGAGGCTCTGCGAAACCTGAAGTTTGAACCGATTCCACACCCTCCTTATTCCCCCGATCTTGCGCCTTGCATTCTTTATTTTCTTCCTCTACTCAAGAGAGAGCTCAAGGGTAATCATTACATCTCGGACGATGCGGTGAAGGCAGCTGTCAAGTCCTGGATTCGAGAAAAGTTGGAAGAATTTTTCAGTGACGGAATGAAAAAACTTGTTACACGTTGATGGAATGTATTAGCCTTAACGGTGATTATGTTGAAAAATAAATATATGATTTTGAAATTATGCATTGTACTTTAATGTACTTTTTTCCCGATCTTGCTATTTGTTTTTGTTCGCGCTCTACAAGCATGTGTGCATTCGTTTTCAGCCTACCCTCGTATATAGGTTCTAATATGATGGTGCACTGTCACATTATGGCGTGAGAGGCGGCTACCAAGGCTTCTTAGATTACCAGATTTGAATCTGTTGGATTTCTTTTTCAGGGTCCACTTGACAGAAAACTTTACCGCCAACCTGTTGTGAGTTCTGAAGATCTCGTCGCTCGTATTCACGCCGCTGTGGCGTCAATAAACAAAAATATGCTAAGAATCGTGCATCTATTATAAATCGGGTGAACTTGAAGTTGGAGGAAACCTATTTGAACCCATTTTGTGACAACAGATGTGGACATCTTTTTTGCTAAACATTCGTTTCTAACAAGTTGAAGTTATATGTTAAATTTTTATTGATTATCAATAACTCGATTACGGAGGAGAATCGGAAACATTTCCGCTCTTAATTTTCGATTTGTTTTAGCCCCCTGAATTAAATCCCAAAAACACGGGCGTCAATTTTGAGAAACCCTATATGCACAAAGATTGTAATAATCTTAACCGGGAATTCTCAGACTTTTCTGGATCCACAAAGCAGAGGTTTGTACACTCATGACACATTTATTAATAGTGGTTTTGTAACTTTCAGGCATATCAATGTACTGGGAAATGTTTCTATCCTGTAGCAGAACATCTTTCTCCAACAAAACATGCAATTGTCCAAGCACTTCTGCATAGTCTATCACCATCAAGAGCCCCTAGATCTTGTTGCGTTCCCACCAAGTTAGAGTCTATTTCGCTTTTATACGTTGATGAAAGAGGAGTGCTCACATATCGCTATGGATATAAGGATATGGTGGTTATAGAATGTGGATGCCGTTAAATTAAAAGTCTGATGAATAAAAATTAGGTTAATCAGTAAGAAGCTGATCCTGTAGATAAGTAAGTACTGACTTCTGCTTATATTTATTGCTTATTGTTATTATGTAGGTCAGGAATCGGCAACCCGCGGCCCTCTAGGACCATTCGTGCGGCCAGTGTAGTTTCCTCGACAAACTTTTTCTCGAGCGGCTCGCATGGTGTGTCGTAAAAAACCTTATTGTGCCATGAGGCGGTCGATTTCACCACTTAGTTTTTACGCATGCTTTTATTATTATTATTATTGATGGAACCTTAACTTTTAAGTCGGGAACTCGAAGAATTGTCACACTACCCGGGAGGTTGTATATTTTTTATACCACTTTTTCTCTCTATTTATCTCGTAAGCAATTAAAAACTTTTACTTTCATCATTTTTTATTTTTATATCGACCTCTTTAAACAAAACAATATGAAACTGAATAACATAATATAACGTTATTACTGAGTAGGAAGTAATTTATTAGCATGAGACAGAAACTGATAATTTTTCATGGGTTTGCTTTTGCTAATCTCAAAACTGATTGTATAATAGTGAATCTGTGACGTGGTATACTAGAACCTACCACAACCCCAATAGCTCGCAGGTACTCACCGGAAGGGTATTGATTGACACCATGCCAGCTGGCACACTGAATGGAAGGTACATACCTGGAATCTCGCCACCGCAGTTCCTGTGCCCTTCCTTCAGGAGCGAATTCAAGATTTCGTGGATCGAAAAATATACCACCTACCGACTTAAGGGTTAAGATAGCGTAAGCGGTTTCATAGTTAAGCTTGTAAAAAACCCTTTTCTTAGAGATGTCTCAGGACATCCGCCCCCCACTTGTCCACCACCACTAATTGGTTACTCAAGTGACCCGATCCCTCGAAAAATTTGTCGACTCCTGATGTAGATGATTTTAAATTTTTATAACTACCTAACTGTATTTGATTATAAATTTGGAAATCACCTAGTCTACTTGTCTGAAGTCTTTAGAAAAGTGGTAATAATTTCGTAATAGAATCTCGTTTATTTCCCAAAGATAAAGAATAGGGTTATAAACGGTGCTTGTACGATATTCTAATTTTACTAAACTATATACAAGAATAATTATGATATAGAAATGTACGTATGTAGGTATTCTTATTTTCTTCAAAAGGTTCGTCTTTATAGAAAATATATCAAAATAAAAATATTTATTAATTCAAAGATCAAATCATCATTATAAACGATTGTACGTAAGTGACGATGTGGTGACGTCATAGGACAGACAGAAAAATATAGGAATCATCGGCAGTTGCAGATGTACATTTTTCGTGTTTCTGAGTCCAATTTTAACATACATAAGAAGAAAACCCTTATTGGTATTACGAATATTATGTTAATCAAACTATCTGTGACGAAAAGGTATTTTAGAAAAATTATACCTATATTAATTTTTGATAAAATACTTTCACCTTCTGACACAATACACCTTTTTCGAACTAATTTCTTCTTTTCTATTGCACGTTATCTTCTTACAATCCATAACTTATGCAATAAGAATAAGGAAATGCAAACGCACGACGAGAATTGCGTAAACATTACTTCTACTGTTTTGTCTAGCCTGTGACGTCAACATATTGGCACATGCCAATTCTTATTATGGAAATTTGTTTTAGTAATATTTGTTTCATTTATAGTTATTCTTCTGAAATAGATTGTAAAATGAATAAAAATGAAGTTCTGAACCTGTACAATTGCAATTTGAAATGTATGCAAGGACTTTACGGTAATTGTGAAATTTAAAAAAATCTATAATTTGAATAGATTTTATATAAATATGTAGTTTTCAGGCAACTTCGTATATTATATTATCTATGTTACACAAGTTTTCTGAGTGCAATAGAAATGTATACATTCAAATGTAATTACAACATTAATGATGTACAAACAAAATTTTTTGTAAGTTGTTAATTAGTAATTAATTATACATGGAATATAGCCAAAATAGAGAAATAAAGAACAAAGGAATCGATTATTATGTAAAACAAGAAGAAGACGAAGAAGAAATGTGCTTAAATGAAAATACGGAGATATTCTGACATTTGACATAATTTGTTTAAATAACGTTGTTTAAATTAAATCTAATTGAGCCTTTCTCCAATAAAAAAATTAATTGTAAGTCATATGCAAATACAAAAAAAAACAATTATACTGAAAACTAATTATTTGTGGAAGCTGACAGAAACTGCTTGAATACCGCTGATATATCAGAATGATAAGTTTTAATTGCGCAAAAAAAAAAGGAAATTAAAACTTGTCATTTGCAAAGGCATACACCTGGTTAGTTAAACAACGCTACGATAATTGTTATTTGTATTATATGGAAAACACTATAATATCTACATCCAAGGGCGTATCCACCTCAAAATGGAAGGGAGTAGGTACTATGCCACCTGAGCGTGGGAAAATTTATGGGAGCGTGGGAACCGGAAGTGGGGGCGTGGGAACAGGAAGTAATTTATGAGCGTGGGAAAATTTATGGGAGCGTGGGAACCGGAAGTGGGGGCGTGGGAACAGGAAGTAATTTATGGGCGTGGGAAAATTTATGGGGGCGTGGGAACAGGAAGTAGTTTATGGGGTGTTGGAAAATATCATCATAGGTATAATAATAAAAACACGTACAACTGAAATAATTTTGCTTTATTTAAAAACCACACACCACTTCATTAACCTATTTATCTCAATGCTGCTTTTAACAATGTGTTTTCTTTTAATTAAAATTATAAAATTATAAATTATAAAATGCGTTGTAGCTTTTTATGTCCATATGGGAGAGAAGTATAATCTTCTAGAAATTTTCGTTTTTCCCCCGTAAGCTTAAATATTTTCGTCTCAGTTATGGATACAACCTCATAATCTTTGGTTCGACGGATGTTGCGGGATGTTGTAAGTATTCCTTTATTGTTGTCTTCTGTTTTTCTGAGAATGATTTCTCGCATCGACTCCAAATTAATCAGCAAGCCTCCCTCATAGTTGAGTGTGAATCCTTTCACCTTACAGTTTTTATACGTTTTTCCTGTTTCCGGAGAGTAAACGTGATACCCATAACTCTTCGGACCGGTACTCACAAATTCGGTAATATAACTACCTGCTCCGTACCCCTCAAGTTCGTCTGTAAGCTCGCCGAGAAAGCTACCTGTAAGCGGTTCATGTTTTTCGTTTCCTTTGGATATAAATATTACGGAATCTGTAACAACAAAAGCGTCTTAAATATGTGCGACCGAATAGGAGAAAGTATCATACCTGTATCGTAATAAAGAACGCGATCTTGCAGTTGTTCTAGATAACTGAACAGTTTTAGGCGAGCCTGCGTGGTGACATACGCAGCAACTGCTACATTTATAATTGGTGACGAAGTTGCCGCTTCTTCTTTGTATTGCCAATTTACAACTACAACTGATTCATTCACTTCTTGTACACTGTTGACTTCTACAGCAGAATCGCAAAGTAAGTAGTACAGATCTTTTGGCTGATCGATTATGCTTGTTTTTGGCTGATTTTCACTCTGGGCTAGTTTACCCCAGAAACTATTCAGCATGAGTTTAGCCAAGGACCGTAGACTAGGATTCTTCGTGATGTTTTCATATTCGAGTTGTACACCCTCTCTAGCCATATAGTTTTCAATGTAGTGGTTTTTGTCTTCAGGTGTTCTACAGTTAGAAGGCCACCCGGATGCTTCTTGCTTCATTTTCAGGAATTTATTTATGAATTTGGTAAATAACCCCTCGATTTCGTTATCCAGCTGAATCACTTGGTATTTCCATATTTCGTACACATTCATAATTGTATACCCCAGCTCTATCGCTTTAATGACTTCATCTAAAACCCACGTTCCCGTAAAGGCGCGTTCTTCTTCAGAATGTGTGCATTTTTTCTGATTAAATATATTTGCGCATGCGTAACACAAAGGAAACATTAGTTTGTTGTTCATTTTAATAGGAAGTACGGGATGTAAAAGATCATTAGGCGGTAATACCGTACACTTAATTAAACCGTTAACGTTTTCTATTCCACTGTCTTTAATTAAATTCTCCGCTTCAGTACCCACATACACTTTCGGATGTCCGACTGGGAACTTTCCATATTTACACACCCAGGGATACAGTGAACACACGTCCAGGTATTTAATTTTTTCGTTTCTCTTTATCTTGTAATACTGGTAGCTATTTCCTGTTCTACCTCCATAGAGCGAATCTCGAGGATTGAGAGGAATAAAGCGCAGTAAGGGATGAGTATCGTTTATTGTTGGTTTATACTGACACTCCCACATTTCAATAACCTCATACCCCTGACTTTTCAGTCTACGAGTTTTTTCGAGTGTTCGTCTATATCTTGCCTCGAGAGTATCTGTGGAGTCATCATGAAGTGGATTTTCACGATTAACTGAAAAGCACGTAGGACATCCGTGATAATAACAACCATGGAATTCGAAAATTTGCTTTTTTTCAGAACAGTAGCCATCTACTTTCACACCACTAATAATCATTTCCTTGTTATTTCCCGCATGTATTATCTCGATATCTTTGCTTTCTCCTTCTTCTATCAACCATTTTAAGGCAATATTAGACTGAATATCTGCTTTACGGTATCCTCCTCTCGGTATAATTCCTATTGTGTTTGCTTTCAAAAAATTTCTTCTAAAGACCAAACCACATGTCGATGCAATAGTTGTAGCTTCCACGAATGGACAAACATTACATTCATCTAACATAATCTGTCGAAATTTTAGACATGCTTGAGTTAGAACTTCCACGTCATTTACACAATAAGCAACTAAATCTCTCTGCATATCAAAGGTGTCGGTTTTATGCGTCTCATACCATTTTAAAAATGTTATGCGTTCTTCAGGTTTCATTGTATCGGGGGAATAATAGTCTACATGAGGTAAAGGTCCGAAGTAATTTTCATTTGCTTTTGTATTAAACAAATGAGGAAAATAACCCTTTCTCACTATCGATTCGAAGCCGAATGCCTTAGGAAGAGCCGACAAGGCCATGGGAAAGTAATTAAGAGAATCTATAAACTTTATATTATCGATTTGCATCAATATAATTTTAGATCCTCGCATTATAAGTGCAGGCTTGTGTGAACTCCTCTCTAGTAAATATTTCAAAATAAATTGACCATCGAATGCTTGAGCGTTATGTGCTAGTACGATAACGTGTTTGAATTTTTTACGAATATCTGTTACATGTCCCATAAATGCATGAATGGGTTCGGAATAAAAAATCTTCTGTCTGAACCCGCACTTTTGACAAAAGTATAGCTTATGTTCGTTGATACAGACGTCACAACGCTGTTGCATTACGCACAAGTTAGGTTCATGGACCGCTGCCTCAGGATTGTCCTTTAAAGAAGTTTCTTGACGAGTTTCAAGGTCAAAGAAAATAAATAGAATGTTTCTAGTTTCTGGAGAGCGTGTGTTGACTTGCATGTGACAGAGATGGTTCTCAGGTTGATGGAGTTTACAAACTTTGCAAAAAAACTCGTTACAGTTATGCACCCTCTCTTTCTTTACTGTACGATGGCAATCAGGGCATCGCTTAATTTTATCGCAGAGTCCTGATTTAACATGATTTTCGAAACAATTTTGACTCTTGAACTCTCTGTTACAACCAGCACAGAAAGTATTTTTCTTCCATTCACACGGGGGCGCTTGTTGACATACAGGGCACGTACCGACACAACGGTGACTGTTATTAAAGGGAATGTGACATTGTTCACAATAATACCTGTATCCGAAGGCAGATGTTAAGGAAGTTATCACATTAAAATGATTATTATGATATAGGAGGTTTATTTTGAACGCTGCATCGGGTCCTTCAAATAAAAGTTCTCGTCCCCCGGCTCCATATTTGTAAACTGTTATTTTATACTTTCGGAGATGTTCTTGGAACTTCTGCAATTCAGGTATACCAGCCCCACTATCACAGATTACCACGCCACTCTTATTCATCAACTTAATTGCCTTTTGTTTTTGTAAGGGATTGCAGGCCCTGACTTTCTTATACTGAGGGTCTGCTTTTGCAAACGCTTTCCCCACGACAAGCGCCCTAGGGAGGCACAAATTATCTTTATTGTCAATGGTGACAATACCTCGACGCATATTACACTCCTCCTTAAAATCATTATAGTAACCCGATCTTTTACGACCTCCGCGACCTTTTGGCATTTGACACGACGTCATGGTCACCCTGAATTTTGAGGTATCGGCCCCGTTCGTATTCGACTGGAATATACTTTGTAGTAAGTTCCAAATATCTTCAAATTTTATAGTATTAGCCTTTTTGAAACTCAGGTAAGCAGGATAGGAAAAGTTTTCTGATGAGAAGGTGAGTCCGACTCTATCTTCAGGATCGACATCGGACATAATATGCTGAACTATGTTTTCTACACCTTTTTCTATCCACTTTACAGGATCTTTTTCTTTGGGGACATCGTTAATCTTAAAGACAACGTTGCGCCTACACAACCCAAATCTCGGCGTCTTCTTCACACCTTCTTCTACAATACTGAACGGCCGAGTGCCTCTCACAGATAAATCCATCGTTCCTTAGTGTTGATCTTGACAACAGCAACAGCGGATAACTCTATAAACAAATAATAGGCTGTAATAAACGACGCGTCACTATACACTGGTAAGGTGCAACTAATGAAATCGCGGTGTGATCAACCCCTTTCTTCATACTACACGTACCGCCGACAAAACCGTTACTTTGCACCATGCAGTTTATGACAGCTCGATTAGGCAACCGACTTTGACGAGTTTCGAAAATCCAGCAACACTGTACGCAAACTACTTTTAACAATACAACTGCAAGGTTTGCAAGCTTGGCTAATCGATGTATCTGACGCAGTCGTACTCTCCCTTCGTAAAGGGGACCGGCGGGTTGCGAATTTTCAAAACACACACTCTACCTTATTAATGTATTTATAGTGATATATGAAATATGAGCCAAACACCAACTTCGAGCGTAAATTAACTTTCTACAACACACCTGCGAGTTTTGCAGACTTGTATAAAAAATTGTATCTAGATAATTTATTAATTAATTATTAATATTATTATTAATACTCGCTGCTCTTTGCAATACATGCCGATAAGTTGACTGCCCCTCTTTTCAAAATAGACGAGGGATAACGATAATAAGAGTGACCACCCTTAATCAGTCCTAGCTGTATTATACGTCCAAAGCTTGCTGGTATATATATTCGTAGTGTAGAATTTTGAGCTGGCTTTCCTTTCTTTCAGTTTCGATCACCACTTTGGCGAAAATGATGACGTACAAGATTGAATTTTATATCTTTATTGATTATATAAAATTCACCACACTTTTACAACTTATTAATAACCACATAAACATAACAATAATGGATAAAAACTGACATCTAGCTTTATGCAAAAAACAGCGACTTGCTTCTACGAGGGTTGTAAACACACTCTCTCACACACTCGTCCACACACTGCCTCGAGCTGGGCCAGAAGGCGCCCTTCTTTCTGTGAATACTGAATGTGCCGCCAACCCATAGAATTACAAAATTAAACATACTCCCCGCGTTGAAAGCTAGTCTTTCA
>JABXWE010005794.1:0-50157 GCA_014611495.1 Limonius californicus | reverse complement strand
ACTATACATATTTAAAATTTTTTAAATTATCATTCTTCTACATTTTTTCCTACTTATTTATTCTTTTTGAAATGTTTTGCCTGTAAAATTGCTATTACGATATCAAATATATTGTATAATGGCTCTAAATTGGAGACAACATGTGAGTTTTTTTTAAGGCTGGACACTAATAAATAACGGACTAATTAACTTCCGTAGTAAAGTACTATACAGTAAATTTGCTTGGCATCAAATTAAAAATCATAGTGCATATCTTAAAAATTATTTATTCTTCAGTATTAAGTAAACTAACTTTTCATTAGCAATATATAGCTGAAGTTTGAAATTATAGTAAATGTAATCTGTAATTAACTTGGTAAGCCTAGGGGAAGGCTTGAAGTATCTAATAATTTTAAATACGTAATTTGATAGTATCTGAAACAATTATTTATAAATATGACGACGCTAATTTTCAAAAGCTGTTAAATTAAACCTGCGAGGTATTCTGCCTAGTAAATCTTCTCTAGAGTGGAAGTGTTTTCACTTCCCGTGGTTGGGAGCCCCCGTTAGAATAGGTAGGTCCTCTATGTCTGTGGTACTCTAAACGCGCAGCACAGACATAGGATTGAAGATCGCTACATCTCGTAAGAGATAACGCACTCGAAGAAGTTAAATTAAAAAATGAGGCATATTTTGTTACGCATTGTTTTCTTCTATAACAAAATAGTGGCTTACATATGAATAATACAACAAGTACTCTTTCATTATTAATTTCAAAACTAGTTTCAGATATAGGAAACGTGCTTGCCGAACAAATAATTTATGGCATGCATTGGGTTAACCAAGCAGAAACGACATTTATTGTTAGTCACACCGTTTTAAATTTTTTAATAAAGTCTGGATTTAATTGCAGCTATTTGTTGGATTTTCCTATAGAATATTCAAAGTATATACAGGTTGATTTACGGGAGAGAACGAACCTACTATTTTAAAAATAGGCAACCTAAAATACATATCACAAAGGTACTGCGATATGTAAATTTTTATTGACGGTATTATGAATCAAAGATGTTGTTTGATATACTTAACAGGTTACTGGCATTTTGATAAGTTCTTAATTAATAAATTGTTATGCTTACTATTTACATGATATTTGAAATACTTAAACTTAGATATTTATAAATAAGGCTTGGTTCTTTTCGTTATCATTTACTTTATTTAAATGTTGGGTAGAATAAACAATACCAAACATACAAAACAGGCATTTCTAGTTCATAATACCGCCAATAAAAATCTAGACATGGCGGTATCTTTTGATATGTATTTTCGGTTGCCTATTTTTCCTATGGTAGGCTCATATTCTCCTGTGAATCACTCGGAATTTATTGAAAATTACAAATGGCGAACATCTGCAAATCATGACGTTTTTAAAATGAGTTCGTATTAAAGCGGTGCGATTCTTTTTGGTTATTGATTTATTTACAATTTAAGTTCAAACTTATTAGAAAAATTATAAATAACAAGAAATTTCGTTATTTTTACATGTTTACATGAAAGTCCCATTAACATACATTAAACATTATACAGTTTTAATACTCATTTGATTAACCTTCTTGGAAGCTAAAGCTCATTACCGAATTCTATAAAGTACAAATATTTTCATAAAAAAGAACACATGTATTAATCATTTAAATCATATGACGAGTATGCTTATTTAAAAACTTATTAACATGTTTTGAATAATATAAAAAAAGTATCTAAAGGTTTTGATTTTTTTAGTGAACCAAGCTTCAAGTCATGTGTAATCAAATTTGAGAACTTTAAATCTCTAACCTTCTATTTTTGAAATGTCCTATAGCAGGACTATTATCTTCAAGGCCTCCATTTGATATACAATCAGCAGAACGTACAGTTTGCGAAACAAGTATTTAGATTTGCTTTGTTAACCGTCCCCAAAACAACTAGCAAATATTAAAATAGTTCCAGTATTTCTAGCTTGTATTATTCAAAAAATATCCATTTCTAAGTAAAGTTTCCTGAACACTTTCGTCAAGGATTAAAATTTAAATTAGGAGATGTTGAATTTTCTCAAACATTTAGTTGTGTAATATCTAGCCGCTAAATGTTTGCCAACGCACTTTAGATAATCCTTAAATTTGTAAGAATTTTCTGTAACTGAAACTAATTCCAACCCTGGTAACACATTTCGCTCGGTAAAAGTTTTTAGACGATTAACATGTTATACCAAAGAAACTAAAATGTCCTAAATAATATACAGGGTGTCAATTTAAAAACGTACATAGTGTTATACCTCTGGAAGTAAAATTGATACTGAACTTTTCCAGAAAACGCTTCTACAACATAGAGGGGGGAATCAATATGACTGATAAGGTAACCTTCCCCATTCAAGCCATTAGGCTCTAGGTCCCCTAAAAAAATTTCAAATGGCATCCTTCTTTTCCCCGACTCGTTTCAGAAAAATAAAAAGAAACTCAAAAGGTTCTGCTGCAATTATTGTAATTGAAATTATCTAGGACAATGGATTGCTAGAAGAGGACCAGTAGCATAGCCCCCAAGGTCTCCAGATTTGATTTCATTAGAAGTTCTTTTTATGGGGTCACTTAAAATGTGTTGTCTACAAACCGCAGTTTAAATCCATCGCACAACTGTGACAGCGAATAGTTCAAAAGTGCCGAGCGACAAGCCCTCCAAAATGTTCGGATAAAATTTGAGAGTAGATTTTACTGTTGCCTAGAATTAGAGAATACTGGAATTTATTTTGAACATTTAATCTAATATTTTTAAATGTTAATTACAATAATTGGTTCAGAATCTTCTGAATATTCTTTTTGATTTTTTCCTAAACCGTTCAGGGATAAGAAAAGGTTGCAGCTACGGAATAGCATTTTCTAAGCGTTTTTCAATGACGTATTACAAAGTGGTTGCTACCATACGAAAGTTTATTAGGGGTACCGATAGAGCCTGAAGGGTTGAATGAGGAAGGTTACCTCAGGTAAATACATATTTTACTTCCAGAGATATATGAGGGGTATTTTTTAAATAAGATCCGTTTTTTAATAAGAAGAAAAATACTGTAAATATCATTAAAATATATTTTTTCCATATTCTACATACTTTTATCTACTTTTCTACATAATTTCCATTTTTGTTCAAACATTTGTCATACCGCTCAACAAGTTTTTGAATTCCGACATCAAAGAAATCTACCGACTGTGAAGAAACCCAATTCATGACTGCAGTTTTCACTTCTTCGTCGTCCTTGAACCGTTGACCACCAAGGAACTGTTTTAAGTACCGAAACAGGTGAAAATCGCTAGGTGTAAGGTCTGGACTGTAAGGCGGATGATCCAGTTGTTCCCATCCAAAAGGCCTGATCAGACCTTGTGTTTGTGCAGAAACATGTGGCCTTGCATTGTCATGGAGCATGCTTGCTTGCTTGCTTTGAAAGAGCAAGATCTAGGACGCGGTTTTCCAAGCATCTCTATGCACTTAGGCCATATTTGGCACATTTTTCACCTTAACTATGAATTTTGCCTATCTGGGGTAATTCCAACTCCAGTAGTGATTTTAACGTGTCATACATCACAGTGGCACGGGACCTACGGCTTTACTTCTTATCCGACATAAGGCGCATTTTCAGATTTTTCCCCGCTAGAAAAATCTCGCCAACCTTGGCCAGGTTCGATCCCGCGTTCCTCGGATCTGAAGGCAAACCACTAGACCACCGAGGCCGGCTGTCATGGAGCAACATCATACCGGAAGACAGTAGGTCACGCCGCTTGTTTTGTATGGCATGCGTTTTCTCAAGGTCACACAATACGCATCAGAATTGATTGTTGTGCCTCTCGGCATAAAATCCACTAACAAAATTCGTTTCCTGTCCCAAAAGACAGTTGCCATGATGTTGATGTGACTCAGGAGTCATGTGAGACAACCAAGTCTCATCTCCTTTAACGATGTGGTTTAACAATTCATCTCCTTCCTGATACAGATCGTATCTCACAGTCGGCGGACGACTCATTGTTCTTAAACATTTATAAACTTCTACAGCTCAACACACAGGCAGACTGCAAATGGCGTCTAAACGCGCGTAAAGTTTGCTGGGAGCAGACGCGCAAGCGCACTGCGGCGATTTGTCTCATTCTCAGTGTCATTCACAAACGGACCTTATTTAAAAAATAACCCTCGTAACAGATTGTACGTTTTTAAATTGACACCTTGTATACATGCGTGCATTTGTTTATACATTTGCTTTTTTTGCTAAACAATTGTTTTAAGGTATTTAACATTTTCGTAAGTGTGAGAATATATTTGTGCTGCTAATAAACTTTATATTTTGAGTACTAGTATCGCTAGTTATTTTTATAAGCCTCTCCAATGTTATTATTTTCTATCTTTGAATTTTTTAATTTACAACAAAATAATGTGGAAAATAATTGGTTCTTAGATAAGCATAAAACTAATGAATTATTTTTTATCGGCCTTTAGGATTCCTAATTTATTTATCAAACAATAATAGTAAATGGCGTGGTTTAATGATCTCTAAGAAAGCAATTTTTGTAATCATAGTTTCTAGTTAAACAAGATGTTTGCGACCAAAATAATGAGAACTAACATAGATCTAATTGGGCCTAGCATTATCGCAGGAAGCAGTTCATATGATTAGGCAGACTTGTTATTATTCTTAACAATTTGTACGGGAAGGCAAAATATATAAATTATTCACGATAGATTAAGAATACAAATGAATCATAAAATGCGGAGAAATTGACTGTACTTGTATATTTTTATAACATAGTAGGGATATGCAACCTTTTGAGCTGCTCAACAGTAGAACAGCTTTTAACTGCGTTCGCAGCTCGATAGTAGTTGATGGTAGTTGCCTGTGACAACCAAAGTGTGATAAGCCGACTTCTGATAGTTTAAGTTTAGCAAAGGTAAGATTTTAGTTTTGAATTAAATATGAGTTTATTTTATAAAACGTTTCATTCTCTATTGTTTTTAATATTTTTGCTTTTTATTTATCAAAGTGTTACACTTTTATTAATTCTAAATTATTATTTATGGTTTCATTTTACAAAATGTGAAATTGTTGTGTCGTAAATTATTTGGCATATATAAGTCTAGAAGAGAATAATTAATTGTTTTTTGAATACTCTGTAGCTGTTTAAACTTTTTTTCATTTATTCAGGAGTTGACGCCAAGAAAAATAGAATACTCGTTTATATGCTAATGAATTTTTTACTTCTTTTCAAATTCCTTGCACTTTGCAGCATCCACTTGACATTTTTATAAATTCATTTATAGTCGAAATTTTAACGCTTCATCTAATTACCTTATAGACAAGCTATTAAATCTTGAGAAGGTCGGAGAAATGTTGCACTCAATAAGAACTAGCAACGGATTATTGCTGCCGCATTTAAATCAACTATTTAAATTTTAATTTACAAGCTAATTTGCCTAATGTAAAAATACCACCTTCATGTTTATTAAACCAATGGAAATATACAGGATGTTATGCCATTAAATTACAACTTTAAGTTTGTTATTATGACTATATCTAAGGTAATATAATACGAAACATTTTTATTTTTATGCTTGTAACAGTAAAAGTTCGAATTTTCAATTGATTAAGAGCCTTTAGAAATGATCAAATAATATTGTTGTAAATAGGAACATTTTTTGTTTTAGTGTTTGTTATACAGGATGTTATGCCATTAAATTGCCACAATATTAAGTTCAATGTTATACAGTAATAATTGAGGTGCAATTGATTATTATGGTACAGTTGTTAATGGTTATTTTACTATTAGTGGTATTGCAATTTGCAGCAACTAATAATTTAAAATGTGCATTTTCAAATATTTATTATTGTGAAAATTTTATTTTGCTTTGAAGAAAACGGATCACGTCCAAAACATTTGTAAATGTAATGAAAATACTTCAGTAATGAGTTTCTTGAATTATTTACTTCATTGAAATTAATACTATGTAATGCGTAAAAACAATATTATTGATAATTAAAACGTTTAAAACATTTTTTTACATATTAAAATGGTTTTGATTTATTTGATACCTATTTTAAATCGTTACTCCATCAGTACCATCAGTACTTTAAATATGAAAAATGCATTTTTTTCCACAAGTAATACTTGATATTCTAAACTCGCAGTAAATATTCCTAATCTTTATTGCTTACTTTAAAGTACTTCAGTTTTCTGGAAAATGGGTTTATAGGAAAATAATTTTAGGTATTATTGATATAATTGTATAATACCGTAAAATGGGTGATAATGAAGAATAAACTTCCCAATTTGTTGCTGAAGATCCTTCAGTAATATGACAAAAATTGAAAGTGAAATATACAGGGTGATTCTAAATATGTGCGATATCCATGAATACTTGAGGTTATTTTACCCCTAAATTTCCTCCTAATATTTTCAAATTCGGGGCCGTTACGGAGATATGGCTTTTCAAAGTTTTTTTTTAATCGATTCAGTAAAACTTAAATAACATTCTTGTTTCTTGTTCGATTTTGATAAACTTTATTGTTTTAGTAAGCTTACAGTCCAAGCAGTCTGTAAAACTGTGCAATTGATTGTGAAAAGTGGATGAAATCTGAACCAGAAGTGAAAAATTTGGTTTAAAAATCTGTTAATTACGCTATACTATTTTGAAAACAAATTCGTTAACCTAAGTTTTTTTTGCAGCTTCAAATCCAATAGTCAATTTTCAAAAAAGTCTAAATAGTTTAAAAAAACTATTTAAAGAGTTATTTAACTGAGTTTCCAATAGGCACGACAATTTAAATCCATACACCTAATTTATAAATTTTTACACCAAAATTTTCACTTCTGGGTCAGATTTTACCCACTTTTACACACAATTGTACATTTTTTTTGAAGCTTTTCAAAACAACGAGATTTATAAAAGTAGGATAATAATAAACAAAAAAGTTATTTACATTTTAGTGAACTGATGTGAAAAACTTTGGTGTGCCATATCTTAGTAATGGTGCCGAATTTAAAAAATATTACTAGGTAATTCAGGTGTTAAATAACCCCAGATATACGTAGTTAAAGTTTTTCGCACATGTTTAGAGTCACTCTGTAGAAAAATAAAGAAATTCCCATTTCTCCAACATACCTAATTTTATATGTAGGGGAAGCCGGGGCAAAACGGGCCCCTTAAGTGAATATGTTTGTTGTGACGCTGTTGTTTGAAGTAAAGTGAAATTCAGAAGGAAAATATATAAACCAGGCTTTTGTTTTTCATACACCAAACATAATTTAATTAATACACATAAAATAAACTGTATTTGATAGATTTAAAAAAATATGTCCAATGCTCATTATGCCCCAGCATACGGGGCAAATTGGGCACGGCGTAGGGGCAAAACGAGCATTGAGTTTTGCAAGCATTTATTCATTTTGCTTGCAATAGTCACACATATGGTAACTCTCTTCGTCATCATCTTTTTCGCCAGCACACGAGCAATGGGCCCATCCCTTACATACTCTGCAGGATACCCATCCTTCATCCGACTGGGAGTACCAGTACCCACCATATAAACACTGGGCATCAGAGATAACACTGTCAGACATCTCTTCATTTGCCTTTTTTTTTATTTTTTGTCGCTTTTTTTGTTGCGTCTTTTTGTCATCTTCTTCGGTTTTTCGTAACTATCGCTGTCAAACACGTTTCTTTTCTTTTTCATGATTTCTGATAGTTGTTTTTCCTTTTCAGCTTCTAAAAGTTCGTTTTTATAGGGCGAGTTATTATATAATAAAATTAGTTCACCATGATATTCCAATGAGTCTGGGCAAAGCGGGCAGGTGCCCATTACGCCCCGCCCGTCGTGCCCCGATTAGCTATATTGAAATTATTTATGCACCGGGATGCCAAAAAAGTGTATTTATTAT
The DNA here is from genome assembly GCA_014611495.1 of Limonius californicus. Classification (NCBI taxonomy): domain Eukaryota; kingdom Metazoa; phylum Arthropoda; class Insecta; order Coleoptera; family Elateridae; genus Limonius; species Limonius californicus. Next base: position 42,235 of record JABXWE010005794.1, on the reverse strand, counting down.
CGGATAAATCTTATAATCCAAGATTAATCATGTGTCTACTCACCTCAACTAACAATTGGTACAGATTTCAGTATTAGCTCTGAACAAATCTTACAAGAAAATCACCGAATAATTTAACAAAACTAGCAAAAACCAATATGCGCATTGTAAATGACCATAAAGCTATTGAGGTTAGAGGATCGCTGTTCCACACATGCACTGCAATCAGCTGATGCAGTTTCACTCAGTGGCGCATAATTCAACGCCATAGACATCTTTTATCGTGACGTGTCCGTTGTGCCCCGGTGCCCATTATGCCCCGGCTTCCCCTATTAATGTATTTTATATTTAGGCAAATCAAAATAATTAAAAATCCAATTCTTTTGTTCCCAATACCATCCTATTATAGACTAATACATTTTCGGTTAAATTTTCAAAATTCTTCAAATCTGTTAAAATTGCAAGGAAGTACTAATTGTTGGTTGCAAAAATAGCATGCACAAGTTATTTCTGTAATGGGTATCACATACTGGGAACGAGTTTGCAATCGTAAAATAAATTGAAGGTTTTTATGAACGTGGAAATACGTCTTTGAGAAGCAATTATGAAAGGTTATGAATTGCCGGAAAAGTTTCTACAAAAAGGCGTTACCAAAAGCCTGTGATCTTTAAATTTCAAATAATTTGTAATTCTTAAAGTAACCAACGTAACATATTACATCACTTTAAATAATATATAAAACATTTTTTATATATTAAAAAATGTATTAATGTACGTCGAAAGTACTTGAACTTCATTACAGTAGAACATTAACTAATACTTGCAAGATACTTAAATTTTATTTAAAAACATGAAAATGTGCAAGAAGTAATAAACTAACTTCTTGCTGCTCCTTCAAAAATAACCTGTAAAATACTTATTTATAAAATCAGACGAAACAATAAATTTTGTCGCGCACGTGGTTAGTGTTGTGGTCATACGAAAACCTTGAAATCATATGTTCGCTCCAATTTCGAGGAGCAAACTTAAAAAAAGCTCATGAATATGCAGGAATTCTCGAAGAAAACCGTTTAAACTTATAAATACGCAGTTTTCTTTAAATATACCACACACCTCCACTGCCAGTAATTTATTAGGTATGTTAAACAAAACAAATATGCAAACTTTTCTTTAAAAAAAACTTGCTTTTGAATTTGGACATACGAAGTTCTCTTATTTACTTAATGGTTTTCGAATACCAGATAAACCATAATTAACATTGTGATCTCAAATTATTTCTACCCTAGAATCGATTGTACGCTGTACTTTTACAAAACACAAAAGCAAGGTAACCAAAAGCCATGACCTACCTGCTTATAATATAAGCAATTGTTAAAGGTTACCGTTTAGATCTACTTTTACCATCTCTGTATGTAAATTTCCAGATTATGTTATCAACTACATAATTAGCAGCTTTCTTACGCAGTTCTATAAAAAATGTGGTAGAACCGTTTCTGAGTATCTTTAGAAGCAATTATCATAAATTCCTGTTAAGTAAAAATTAGTCATAGAAGATGCAAAGAAGTTGGAAGACATTTTTTGGATGCGCTTTAGTGGTTTCTGTTGTTAAACCAGTTCTTGGTGCGTTCTACTCTCATTCTATTCCCCTGCAGACGCTAAAAGGACATTTTTTCGTAACAGAATTTATTGCGCTTTTTTGAGTTCAAGGGAAATAGTTGTGGTTATGACGTCAGCTTACGATAAAGTACAATATTTTTAACAAGCATAGCGCCATTAAAAGCCAAACAAAAACTAAATGGACGCTGCTCTTACATAATCATGTGGCTCCTAAATTTTAATTATGTTGCCCTACTGTGTGCGAAGTTCGCTTTGGACCTCTTTGATTGCCATTTCTCTGAACTGTATTAATTGCACAATTAGTTTTTGATTGATGACGAAAGTAGTTGTAATGAAACTTCTAATTGTTTCGAGTTGTAGGTAGCCTCATTAACGGTTTTTTAAATATTGCAGACAGTCTGCGGCATTGAGTTTAGTTGGTGGTATTTGACATCTGTATTAGAAGATATAAACAACAAACCTTACTAACCTTCTGAATTAATTAACTGAAACTGAAACCAAAGATTTGCCAAGGCGATAGGAACTCAAATTTAAGATTTATTGTTCATTTTCAGAATTAGCATTATTGTTGTCTATATCAAGCCCATGATAGTGTTACCTTTAGCTTTAGCTTTAGGGTTAGTTTAATCGTGAATAAAGAAAAGTTTCACTGTGTAACCTAAATCTATTTTATTTTTAAGTTATAAGGTTGCTACATTGTTCTGAAATTCGTAACATAAAGTGCAGGACAACCTTGATCTTTAAAAATGTTATCTGTACATTTTCTATTAACCCATGGGTGACTTCTATTAAAAATCAATATTTCCCGAACGCGAAGTGACAGATTTCATTGAGCTAGTTGCCTGTGTGTGCATAAGCACCCTAACATATTTGTAATGACGTAGGTTCTGCTATTAAGTAGAATAATAATAAATAATTATTAAAATAATATTAGATCCTCCAAGGACGTAGGTAATGGTCAAGATTTCTTCATTGGTGAAAATAGTACAACGATGAGATCATTGTTGGCACACCTACGAACGATGCTTTTCAGCTTGATCAGCTTGATCTTCAATGAAGTTCCATAATTTAAATCGTTCCTGTTAATTATTTTACAATAGGGATGTAATTATATACTCCGCGCGTCCAACATTTTGAATGCGAGTCTAAAACAATACTGATGTAACTCTGAGGAACTGATAGGATTGATCGGAGACGGCGGTTTAAGTATAAAGACTTTGGAAAACCCCTTACCATCACGATATTGGACTTCCGCTGTTGATTTGGAAAAGGATTTATCTCCAGAGGTATTTTCAGCCAAGTTAATTTAGTTAGTTCAAGTTCCTACTCAAGATGGCAGTTTAGTTGCCGAAATATGTTTTTAGGATTTCTAAATATCGTGGTGGTAAGGGGTTTTATGAGGAATTGCGAAGCCATCACGTAGATGTTTATTATTTTTGTGGAAGAACGCAACTCGGCGATTTTTCCTTCGTGGAGATCGTTTTGGCAATAAGATTTAGCAGTAGTGTAAACCTTTTTTGTTATTTGTATCAAAAAAGTGTTCGGGTACATACTAATCTGTAATAGAGGCGCAATAGTCCGACATAATAATGCAGAGTTTGAGGTAACGAAATAAGGAATGCGGATTATACAAATAACTAGTCATTCGCAGGAGAATACGAGCTTATCATTAGAGAAATAGAGAAACCCGAAATACATATCACAAGGTACTTTGGTATCTAAATTTCTGTTGACGGTATTATGCATTTCGCCAGCTCCACAAATGTTTGCCGTTCGGGCAAATGTACGCAAGTGTGGAGGTAAAGTTCGTGTTCATGTACAAACATTCGGTATTCGCGCGAATGCCGAACACGTTCTCGCGGAGTCGCTACTTAAGCCAGTTTCAAAGGAAAATATGGGCACGAATATTCAAGGAATCATCCATTTTGGCATCCACACATTCGTGTACAAATATTGACACACAACCTAGGAATCAGAGTGTTGCAGTTAGAAACACTTTTGCTGGAGAGTCTTTCTTATAAATTTTCGGTTCTATTTCATGAAGAATAAATTCGAACTATGTTGAGGACATCCGATCAAAATTATAAAGTGTCCTGATAGCTCTTTTAATAAATCAGCAAACATATCAGCTCCTCCATACCTAGTCATAAAACATGACATTTTATTACAAGTATTCACCGCTTTATCCACTTTAAGAACGTAAAGGTACTATCATATTATTATTATAAAACAATAATGTTGCATGGTAGTTACTTACTTCGTTCTACTTCTATTGAAATCATTCAATCATTAAATAATATGCAGCCGATTCTATAATTAAGTCACGGTGTTCGTTATCGCTACTCATTTTCCCACTAACTTTCACGAATAACGATTATTCAGTAAGCGAATATGTATGTGTGTAGGTTGAGTTCGGTGAATATTCGTACACAATTATTTGGTCGCAAATGTTCGCCGAACTCCACAATGTTCATTCACGCACGTGTGGAACCGGCATTAGAGATGTTTGTTTTGTTTGTTTGGTATTTTATTCTGAGTTTAAGTATTTTAAGTATCTTAAAATAGTAATTATAAAAATGTATACATTTCGAAGTAAACTGTCAAACGTACCAAACGGAAATCTCCGATTATTTAGTGATATGAATATTGGGTTACCTATTTCTGCAATGTTAGGCGCGTATTCTTCAATGAACCACTCTATATAGACGTTTAGAAACTCTTTTTATGTTAACCCCCTATAACAATGTCGTTTCTTGTATGTATGGTGCTGAAAATTCTGAAACAAACTGTATATTCCCTTTCATATATTAAAAAATATTAAGATTTGAGTTGAAAATATATCGATGAGAAATATTTCTATCTGTGGATGGTTGACTCATATACATACTTAAAAAACAAGTAAAATCATATTTCGTAAACAACAAAACAACAGTCTCAAATTTGATTAAATTATTCCACTTTATAACGCAGTAAGTATTATTTAATAATTAAAACGTGTATCCAATACTTAGGGTTGAATTTTGAAACGAGTTTGAAATTGTGTGTTAATTTTGGCAAAAGATTCATTCTGCAATTATAACACACATATAACATATAGCAAATTAGGATATTAATTTAAAATTAACGAACGATGTAAACAGGATGTAAACAATTTTATTGAAAACAGCAAATTCCCAGGAACATGGTTTGTTTAGCTTTACAATTGACTATGATTTCGTTTTTAATGAATTTCAATTGTTGGATGGTAAATGTTAATATGTGATACGTCAAAATATTGGAATGTAACGTACCATTTGAAAAACTTATTTAGCATATTCGCATTCTTATAAATAACACTACTGTAACAATATGCCTATTTATCATGATTTAGCAGTACAATAGCTTCTGTTGGTATTTTTGTATCTGGAAGTTAATCGCATTATCACAGCAGTTTATATTCTGACGTCAAGGGAGCTTCGTATGTAAAGAATAATACTCTATGTACACACACGTCTAGACTGCGATTAAATGTCTTTTTTTGGTGAAATTGCTGTATCAGTTGAAAAGAACAAAAGCCATTATTAACCAACAATAAATAAATCGGAAAATTGCTAATAGTTATAGCAAAACCGTATCAAAAACATGTACAAGGTGATTCTAAATATGTGCGAAAACTACACCTAGCTGAGATTATTTAACCCCTAAATCATTGCTATTTTTTTTAATTCGGCACCATTCGTAGATATCGGGCTTTAACGTTTCCTTACATCAGTTCACTAACATATAAATATTTTTTTTGTTTTGTGTCCCCTTTTGATAAACTCCGTTGATTTAGAAAGCTAACATTCCAGCCAAAAAAAAAATGTACAATTGTTTGTAAAAGTGGATGGAATCTGATACAGAAGTGAAAAATTTGGTTTAACAATTTGTAAATTAGGTGTATGTACTTAAATTGATATTTCTATTCCAAGTTTCGTTAAGTTACTCTTTAAATATTAAATTTTGGAAACAATCGTAAGTATTTTTTGGAAGAAGAATACTGATTTAGAAGGTGTAAAAAAAGTTCAGGTTAACGATCTCGTTTGTAAGATATACCATAATTGAAACATGTTTAAACCAACGTTTTCCCTTCTGGGTTAGATTTCATTCACTTTTCACCACTCAATTGTATTTGTTTCTCGAGTGGAAATTAAGCTTGCACTATTAGCTTTCCAAAATAGTGAAGTTTATCAGAATTGGAGACGAAACTTAAAAGTTATTAGCATTTTAGTAAATTGATGTAAAAAATCTTTAAGTACCTTATCACAGTCATACTATATGATTTTCGTACAAGTTTAGAATCATCTGTACTGTTTGTTGTACAATATGAGGACTTTATCTACGATCAAGCTAAAGTATATTCTGTGGAGAAACAAGTAAAAATATCATTCATAAAGATTACTCATTAAAGCATTTTCGTTTTTATAAGAATTTTCAAAAAGGTGGAACGGGTAGAGGCTGCTCATCTCTATAACAGCAGTATCTTGAGCAATTTAAGCGGCTTAAAGTAACGAGAAATATGTAAAATTAAGTATACTTGTACTTCATTACACAGGAGCTATAAAGATCGTCCAAATATAGCCAGTACTTCGTGTACGAATAGTTTTAACCATGAATTTTAAACAGTACAACGTGAATAACGATGCTGTATATATGCACCTGCATTTCGATTTTCAAGACTGCAATGAAAATCAAACATCTGTTGAACGTCAAAACTGATACTGTTTGCGGAATATTGAACTATAAGGGTCGATCCACACTATAGTGCCGCTCTCGATACGGTCTCGATTCGATACAATCTCCTCATATTCACATTGTCGTTCAGGCTCCGGTCTCGCTTCAGTCGTTTCTCATCAATCATCAATCTTACAAGTTCGGTGCAAATAGTGAAAATCTCATTTTTTAACTTTTCTACTGAAGAATTAGCTTTGATAGCTATTCTTTCAGACGATGGGTCAAGAAGCATCAAAACACAGAGAAAAAGAAGAAGACGAATGTGGGTACATCCACGTTTGCAAGCACGAAAAAGTAAAGGAGAATATTACAAGTTCTATCGCCATTTAATTGACGATGAAGAAAAATTCATAAAGTATTTTAGAATGGATTCTGGTACATTTGAAATGATACTTGCTAAAATAATTGGTGGTTTGCATCAAATCGAGCACTAAACGGAGTGGACTGAGATCGAAGGCGTATTCACACTGTCGCTACAAGTCCTGACAAGTCCGATCTCGCTCCGATTAAATATTCTTTGAGGTGTATCGGTACTGAAACGGTATGGTATCGACATCGTAGCGACAGCGATAGTGTGAATAAACTCATTTGTTTCTTCTGTAAGAATATTGTATCGAACCGAGAGCGTATCGAGACCGTATCGAGAGCGGCACTATAGTGTGGATCGACCCTAAAAGGTAGCTTTACACGATGCCTCATTTTGTGCATCTTGAAGCATGCGTTTAAAGCGCATTGAAATGCATGCCTCTCTGCATGCGCAAATTTGTGGCGCAGCAGGCTGTTTTTTCAGCGGCAAGGTGACGCAAGAAGTCCCGAGTCGAATGGGAATCCCTTTGCATTATTCGTGCAATATAGGTAGAATACCTCACACTTGTCGAACTCGAACGCAAACACAACGTGATGGAGTGGAGCAATGAGAAAACGCTCAAATTTATAGAATCGTATAGAGCATTTCCATGTTTATGGCGTTCCATTGATACGAATTATAAAAACAGAGTGGTAAGGGGCGATGCTATACGTGAATTAGAAGAAAACTACGGATAACATCAAAAACGATTTTAAGCAAAATCAAAAGTTTACGATCCTACTTCCACAAGGAATATGCGAAAACAGTTAAGAAGAAAAGTGATAGTGGAGCATGTGAATTTTACAAAAGCAATTGGTTCGCATACGCTAGTTTGTTGTTTATTTTGGACGGTGACATTCATCGAATCGGAACAGAAACTGAAGATTCCCAAGACAACGAGGACGTCGATTCTAATATTGAAAATGAAGAGAACACTGAAACCGACGTAAGTAAATATTCTTTATTTCTTAGGATATATACATTGCAAAGTTATGTGAACTATTTGTTCGTAATTCTCCTCAGATCTACCATGCCGGAATCACCTTCAATATCCCTTCTCCATGTACCTGGTATTACTTCTCCTGTATCCACATTGTCATAGTCAAATGTTCCCTGCGGTGAATACTTTCCTCTCGAGACAGAATTCCTTCTCAAAAAATTGTGTAAATGAATACAGGTTATAACAAGTGTTTCGACTTTATCAGGCTTTAGTGATATTGGTTTTCTAAAGATCCTGAATACCGCCGCTAAAAGTCCAAATGCGTTCTCCACAATTCGTCTAGCTCTCGAGAGCCTGTAATTGAATATTCTTCTTGGGGATCCTTTTGGTACATTAATGGTAAACGGTTTCATGATATTTGGTATTAAGGCAAATGCATCATCTGCAACCAAAGTGTAAGGCATTTCCAAGTTCCTGTCCTTAAGAGTTGTTGGTTTCGGTAGATTTACTTTGTAATTGATCAGCCTTGTATAGAAAGAAGAATTCTGGAAAACACCACCATCTGACAGTCGTCCCTGACATCCAGCATGAGCGTATATAAATTTATAATTTGCGTCGACAATTGCCATTAAAACAATGCTGAATGTTCCCTTGTAATTGTAAAAAGAACTTCCACTGTTAGCTGGGCATTGCAATAAAACATGTTTTCCGTCTAGTGCACCAATGCAATGCGGAAAGTTCCATTGATCTTCAAAATCTTTGGCAACTTGCAGCCATCCCTCTTCTGTTGAAGGAACCTAAAACGATCATTTCTTGGATTAATTTTGTATTTTTTTTCAGGTAACTGAACACGCCACAGAGATAATTACTGAAAGTAATGAAAGTCAACATTTAACGTCAAGGTTTGCTAAACCTGCAATATCAACATCGAAAAGAATGAAAAGGAAACAATCACAAGTAGACGAAGCTTACGGTTTCATGAAAGAAGTCAAAGATCATTTAAATCAACGAGATGAGTTTTCACACTTTGGAGAAGTAATTGCTTGCAAATTAAGGAAACTAAATGATCCGCGTTTACAATCTATGGCCCAATTTGAAATAAATAAGATAATGTTTGAAATGGAAACAAAAATGCTGGACGGTGGCGGACAACACAGAAATTATAATCTCCACATTCCTTCATTACATGGTGGCATGCCTTCGTACAATAGTCGTCCTACTACTCCTTCTACTGGAACAAGTACTTTCTCTAGGTCTACATGTTATGCCCCTGCATACTCAAACTCTTCTACGCCAGAATTGTTAAGTCCAGATTCTGAGTCGCTTTCTAACAATGTTAATACATCAAATATCTCATTGTTGCAGCTGCCAGAATCGAATACAACAAACTTTGTTTCACTACTAAGAGAGTTTTTGCATTTTCAAAATTAAATCAAATAATTATGTTCTCCAAGGTGCCTTTTCTTTATAAAAGAGTTTACTTTAAAATTAAGGAACATTGTACATATTTACTTACATTGATGAATAGAGTTTCATCTTAATAGTTTATGTTATTTACTGAATATTTTTACATACCTACCTTAACATATCCTTTTAAAACTGCATTTATAGCGCAGCACACTTCAGGAATTATAAGTGAAACTAAGGAATCGGAAATTCTAAAGGTGTACATTAAGCTCCTGTACGAATCACCAGATGCCAAAAATCTTAAACAGATTGCAAGTCTCATTTTTGCAGGAACAGCTTCTCTCATATTGGTGTCTTTTTTGCTTATAATTGGTGCGATCATTTGCAGTAATTCTTCAAAATCCGTTGCAGACATTCTGGTAAAGTTTTGAAAAAATCAACCACCATTTAAGACCATTTTCTCCAAAAGGGAATTTTTATAGTTTCTTTTCAAAAATTCTCGGATCCATATTCGTTCTGCGTTTTTTGCACTTCGTTATTACGATAAATGCAGCACACACACCTCCAAAAAGTTCCACGTCCATTTTGCAACACACGGTGAAACGAACTCTTGTGTAAATGCTTTGACGCATAATGAAACAGGCATGCGTTTGTTGCCTCCTACAGCATGCACAGATGCATGCAGTAAGCGCATGCTTCTCCGCACAAAATGAGGCATCGTGTAAAGCTACCTTAAGTTCCATACATCACCCCCATTAAAACCGATTTCTTAAATTAATCAATTTTCTCTAATCTACAAATTATTGCTTAGTGGCAACTTCAGATAAAATCTTTCCATTGTTAATTTTTAATGCATATTCATAGGAGACAGCAAATGTTATGCCTTAAATACATTTTCTAAGGAAATCATGTTTATTGTCACTGTTCCAAAAAACGAAAATAGCAAACTCTTAGACTATAATAATATTTATTTATAAAAACTTACAATATGTTTAAATTACTAAATTAGCGCAGTAAAGTTACGTCATCATAGTTCCTCAACGGCAGATGGCGTTAGTCAATCAAGCAATTGCTCATTAAAGCATACACATAACCTCACATTATTTGAGAAACAAGCAACTTACTTTAGCGAAATGTTTTATCAATGAATGTAAATAGCTATGTGGACATTAGCAGAAATGACAAGCTATTTAATTTAATCTAATTTAATATACGCTATTTACAAATATATATATATCATAAATGCATATGATAATCGATGATGTATTTCCGGTTTAACCACGACGTGTAAGCAGTTTCTAAATATAAATTAAGCAATCAATACTTTTTATTTACTAAATTTAATATTTTCAAATCATACAAATTTTGTGGTATGTGGTGTAGTGGTAGCTCAGTTGGTTGGGTTCGAAACCTAAGCATTACTATGCAGATTTATAAAAATCTTGTCTGCAACTCACCACACACAATTTCCCAATCGGGCTTGCAACCGTGGGATCTTAATGCTAAAAGCCTTCGCTGGAATTTATGCCGTTCGGATTTGACGTTAAACTGTAGGTATTTCTACCGTAGCGCCTAGGAGAAACACGTGACAGAGAAGAAGCCGATGCCCAGCAGTGGGACGAAAAAAAGGCTGTCAATGATTGAATGAATAATACACATTTTGTGGAGTTTATTGAAATCGGGCAATTACAAAATTGTGGGTATCTATTTTTTGAACTGTTCAGTTTAAAATAGGGTTCGGTTCTTCAGGTTTTGGTGTGTTTGCGACTATTAGAGTACAGTGCAAAATGGATAAACTTGACATTTAAAATTATTTTTATTTAAAGAGTATAAAATAAAGAAACTGAAAGCAGATATTAAAACAATCTGACAGCGAATTAATACTCTTTCTTGTTGAAACGAAGTAAGATTTGAGGTTATGTGTGTATTTAGACGAACATTTCTGGATTACTTAAGCCTTAAGCAACCTTGAGATAATTGGTGATGCAGTTCTGTCACCCCCATAAGCGCGGTAATTCAGGATCAGGATAAATCAAAATAGCAACTTTCCAATATTTTTCTAAAGATCTTCTATTAATATCTGAAGAGAATTAAGGAAACAGGCCGATACTTATTTTTGCTATCGATTTTTCAGTCATAAAATAGTAAATGCAAGTATTATTAATAAGAATAATTTCCTATTGTTTACTTTTTTGTACCCTGTATAACCTTTTCCTGCTGTTGCACTTGTATTACATTCTCCCAAGATCAGAATGCGATATTTTCCACAATTTGCAAATACCACAAATTCTTATTATACACAATATGCATTATCACACGCGTAAGTTATTTTAGAATAAAATTGTTTTGTGTAAGTATGCTACTATTTCAAAGGTATGTGTGTTATGAAGCGTAAACAAATAAAATTCCTGTTTTCGTGGAATGCTTATACAATGACTATCGCTTTGAGTAGGTACTTCAATTTGATTAACCCAGAAACTGCTTAAATAGTTGTATTATTTCCAAATTTAAAGTTTACTTCTGGATATTTTATCGCCGAATAACGTAAAGCCAAATAAGGCTAAAACATACAGTTTCAATAAATATTTTGTTCATTTTCTCATAGAAGCAAACCCTGGAATAATTTCTATAAACATTTATCGAAAATAAAATAAGTTAAACATTCTACATAACTCATTGTGTATTTAATACGTGTATCACTTACTATTTATTACATGTAAAACTGCTTTGACTAATTTATAAAGAATGCGAGCAAAGTGGGAATGTAAATTTAGTCTTGAATGCAGAACGTTGTCTATTGTTGAACTTTGTTATATGCAAAAAGTTGTTAGATCATCCAAAAAAAGTTATTATTTAATTTTTCATTCCAGCTTCTTCACTGTTGAAAAATATGCGTCACAAAACTTGTATATTTAATTTAATTACTCATTTATTAATGTAAATGATTATGACACGTGCGTTTAGATGGAATCACTGACATTTTGCGGTGAAATCATGAGATAAATTTGAAAAATTACTCACTCTAATTTGGGAGTAAATATAAATAAATTAATTACCATCTCATTCATCTATTAAATCAACCTAAGAAAAATGTTACGCATACTTTCGTTATTAGTAAACATATCATGTTTATGAGTACTTTAGGAGCTCATCATCACCATCTACGTGATTTATTTGTTGGAAGAATTATTTATTTGTAGTTTTGCAATTTGTTTTGCTATTTTTTCCACTCTGACTCTTTAACAAATAATTTCATGTGCACTCGTTTCACAGAAACAATGAGGTCAAATTGTTTTTCAGCTTTTATCTTCCTAATAAATTATTATTATAATATAGTATGAGTTACTTGGATCACGCGAGAGGCTTTGGCCACTGTGTTAATATGTAAACAACATTATAAATTTGAATATAATAATTTAGTACAATAGGATCATTAAAATTTCTGATAAGGATAAGCCACATCAAATGAGATCCACGTCTATTTTTTTAACCATACATGCTGTTTACCTGTCAAAATGTAACTAATTTCTTCGTCTAATTTTGTATAATTAGAACCATTTTGACTTAATTACAAAAACGTTATACTCTTTTGTAAAAACGCCTACGTTTGATGGATGTCTTAATTGTTTATGTTAAATTGAGATGTATGAGAGTCCTTTAGTCGAAATTAAAAATTATCATACTATACCGGGATTCCTATGGAACTCAAGAAATATATGGCAAAGTGTATCGTTTTAGCTTTTAGGATTCCAGAATCGTACAGCTAGAAATATAAACTGCTTTCTTGTTAACAGCTGATATTGTTATAAATTCAAAAGATGGAGATACCGTAGATATCTTATGAATAAGATCCGGCATTTTGATCCGAATTCGGAAGCATGTATATATTTTATTTTTCTTAATTTGCTTCTTACAAAGCAGTGACTTTTTATTATATCACTGAATCCAAAGAAATGTTTACCCCATCCTCAAACAACAGAAGATTATACTTATAAAATAATTACCATTATTCACTGCGTCACAAAAGTAGTAAGAAATAAAATTATTGATCTGGTAACTACACACCCAAATAATCGGTATGTGGTCCATTTTAACTTACCTCAATAATAGCTAATAGTAATATCTACAAATTGCATTCTTAGTCAAAGTATCCTGCCTATATCAAATTTGAAAAATATAATTTCACGCGAATGTTACTTATACTGCAACTACCTGGGAAACCCTGTATACAGCGTGGTGATACAGTTCCATACAAAATTCATAATTTTGTTATTTAATGTTTTTTGAGAAAACCCCGAAACACGTCAATTTTGTTTTTTATTAAAGGCTCTCCCTTACCTAAACTTTTCTATCATCTTTTGTTTCTACATCGTTCAAATTTTGTTAAATAGCAGCTGCATGTTTTCCTTTATTTTGATAGATATCCTGATTAGTTATTATGTAAAATAATTGATACCCCACATAACAATTTTTTTGAGAAAAATACGCATACAATTTGTATCGCAAGGCTAATAATTCCCGGGTTGATACTTTCTATGTCTAAACTAATCCGACGCCTTAAATCGTCTAAATTGTTTAGCCTACTAATGTAAACTTACAGTATCACATGACCTCATAGAAAGAACGGCGAGGATGGTTTGAATGACCTGCGCGATCACCCGCGAGTTTACGTTAGTAGGCCAAACAATTTAGACGATTTAAAACGTCGGATATATTTAGAAATGGAAAGTATCAGCCAGGAAATTTTTGAGCGTACGAGACAAAGTGTTTACGCACGTGCTGGTCAATGCCAACTGGTTAATGGTGGACAATTTAAACATTTCTGTTGAGTAATTTGTTTTCATAATGTTCTTATTTTCATTAAAAATAAATTCTGAATTGTTCGGCCTTTATGAGTATGTGGGGTATGAATTATTTTATATCAAATTTAACTGGTTAGAGATCTATCAAGAAAAATAGGAAAAAACGTGTGCAATTTAAAAAAAAAATTGACGACTCCATAGCACAGAAACAAAAGCCGATAGAACAAAATTTAGGTATGGAATTACCTTATCAAAAATCAAAATTGACGTGTTTCGGGGTTTTCCCAAAAATCATTAAATAACAAAATCATGAATTTGTGCGGAACTATCTCATCACGCTGCATAATCTATATGTGTAGTTTAGTGAAACAAATACACTACATATACATTTCAGGAAATCCATTAAATGATGGTAGAGGTGTCTGTAATAGATCTCTATACACATAAATATTTCGAGTGTTTTGAATTTAAAAACCTAATTAGATATTTCGGGATTGGGTTTCTAATGCTGTAAATAGATAGTATATTCAGGGACTTCATCGAATGAAATGTAGTCAGTTGGGAGTGTGGCGAGGCATTCCAGTTGCCATTTTTTTAATTTATAGATGATGTAAAAGAAAATCTTATTTGTTACTTTCAATACCATAACTGGAATTGTGTGCGTGTGATTTATGTTCTCACTTAGACATTTAACACTTAAATAAAAATATATTTGATCCTCTGTATACGCAATCCAAACATTTTTAATGAATTGCCGTAATTGACCTTCGCAGCAGCAATCATGTTATTTCGGTGTAATTGTTATACATTAGTAGGAGGGAGTTTTTGTGGATTCTTCCTAATGCTATTTAAGCCATCAATCACAACTAAAAAATCTAACGAGTCGGATCAGTGAACAAAATTAGAACAAAGTGGCCGACTTAAAAGATGTGTTATTATAATTAATAGCTACGACCTTCAAAGTCAGTTTGGAAGCATTACAAGAATTTTTATTTTATGCACGTGCATTTTTGCGGGATTTCGTTTAATGCATTGCACTGCAAAAGTTTGAAGATGCATCTCGTATTATGTTGTAATCTTGTTCACTGTTGCGAAAACATGTCTAGTTTTACGGTTCAATTATTTATGCGAGGGCATCTTGTCGACAACAAATTTCAATAAAAATGCCATTATTGGCGTATGGCTTGACCCAATAAACTTAACATTTAGTATCTTATCATAAACGCTGTGGAGTTTTTTTTTCTTAAGTATGCGAAGAATATGTAGGTCAGATGCATATCATCAAACGGTCGCAGTTTACCGTTCAACTTGGGATTATATAAGTTAAATGTAAAAAGTCAGATTTTTTACATTTTTTCTGTTCTAGTATTGTTATCACTGAAATACAAAATATATACATTCTGGAAAAGCATACATTGCTATATTTTGTATCGAAGTCAAGCGAAGACCACTTTGAGGATTACAGATAGATACAACCCATTTCAGGTTTAGAAAACTGATGTTTTAAGTGAAAATAAAACGAAACGAAATAAGAAAGGATGAATAGTAGTTGTGATAAATCCAGGGTCGGAAACTTTTTCGGGATCGGGCCACTTTAGTATCCACTAAGTAGCGTCGGCAGGCGGGAGGGGGGATGACCGTCTTGCAACACCTCTCAAAAAAGGGTTTCTTGTAAGCTTAACTGCGAAACCAATGACGCTATCTTAATCCTTGAGTCGGAAAATGATATATTTTTCGGTCCATGAAATCTTAAATCCGCTCGTGCGATTAAAGCAGAGGTGGTGAGGTTCCAGGTATGTACCCTTCATGTACCATTGTGCCAGCTGGCGCGGCGGTACTCATTACTTTTCCGGTGAGTACCTGCGGGCTATTTGGGTTATGGTAGGTTCTAGGATATCACGTCACAGATTCACTATTATATGATCAGTTTTGCGATGAGTGAAACCAATAGACGGAACCAATCTAATAGTGACAGCCGACAATTGGGACTCGAAGCAAACCGCTGCAAAATTGTTTGCTCATGTTAATAAATTGCTTTCTAGTTCGTCATAATTTTGTATTTCGGTAGAGTAGTGGCCGCGGCGCTTGGCTTTGGAGATATTCTACCAAAGTCGCGCAGGTTCGAATCCTGAGCACTGCACTTTTGTTTTGTCTGGGGCATGGGGTTTTTCAAGGGTGGGGCATGTTAGACCCATTGTACAGCACTAAATAGTCTGACCCACGATAAACTGAGTGGGATGGAATTAAAAAAATGTAATAATGTTACGTTATGTTACTCAATTCCATATTGTTTTGTTTAAATAAGTCGACATTAAAATAAAGAACGATAAAAAGTACTTTAAGCTGATCTAATAACGAAACCGTAAATCGGGTAAAGGTAAATTATGAGCGTTATATATAATTGATATATTGGACTGGAAAAGCCGACCACTGCAACGAGACGATAAGGTTTTTTTGAAACAATATGCTGGCCGCGTGAAAGGTCTAAAAGGGTCGCCTGCGGCCCGAGGGCCATGTGTTGCCGACCCTGGGACTACAGTAAATGTATTACCTAAGGTTATAATTTGAAACAGTAAAATTTCGTTTTACATGTCATAAAACTTCTAACACTAAAAACAAAGACTTCGAGTGGCGAAGTTAGTATAAAAATGACAGTATACAATAATACATTCCAAAGATAATACCGTGAGGCGGCCTTGGGCTAGAGGTTAGCGCGTTAGACTTCTACGCCGTAGGTCTTGGGTTCAATTCCCGGTACTGGAACATCGGCTTTTTAACGGCCGTTCTCCCTTGCAAGGCAATGGCAAACCAGCGAGGTATTCTGCCTAGTATATCTTCTCTGGAGTAGAAGTGTTTACACTTTTCGTGGTTCGGAGCCCACGTTAAGCTGTAGGTCCTCTATGTCTGTGGTACTTTAAACGCGCAACACAGGCATAGGAGAGAAGATCGCTACGTGTCGTAAGAGAGAAAGCACTATAAGAAGAAGATAATACCGTGCAAGCAGTTATTCCTGTGATCAGTTACAGAGCTACTTGCAGTAGCATTTAAAAAATATAGAAACAGTCTACTACATGTTTAAGCATAACCGGCAACTTACTCTATGTTACTACATAAAATGTATTGAAAATAACGTGAAATACACTTAATTGCCATTTTCTATTTGATGCCATTTGGAAAATATGTTTTATGTAGGTAGTATTTTTTCAAATAACATGTTTGAAGTATCTATAGGGCAATTCTAAACAGGCGCGAACAACTTTAACCACGTATAGTTGAGATTATTTAACCCCTAAATCACCTCGTAATTTCTTTCAAATTAAGCACACCGTTTTAAAATTTTTTTATATTAGTTATTTTTTATTAGTTTTATATTATTTTGTTTCTTGATACACTCTGTTGTTTTGAAAAGCTAACGGTCCAATCTTAATTTCCAAGTGTAAAGTTGGTTAAAACGTGTGTAAATTAGGGTATACTATTTTGAAAAAACGAGATTGTTAACCTAAGTTTTTTTAGCAGTATTTTATCTAATTTTAGTCTGTTTTCCCAAACTAGGTCTTCCTTATATTTAGAGAGATATCTAACAAAGTTTAGAATACAAATAACAATTTAAATCTTCTTCTTAGAGTGCTTTGTCTCTTACGAGACGTAGCGATCTCTTTTCCTATGCTTGTGTTGCTCGTTTAGAGTGCCACATACATAGAGGACCTACAAGAATAATTTAAATACATACACCAAATTTTTAAACAAACGGTTTCACCTCTGGGTAAAATTTCATCCACTTTTCACATTCACTGGACTGTTAGCTTTCCAGAACGAGGTTTATTAAACTGGAAGTCAACTTTCAAAATTATTGTAGTGATACGGACTTTTCTCGAAACTGTAGTGAAACAAACCACATTTAAACAATAAAAAATGTCTAATGTTCACTTAAATATACATTTTCCTAAATACAATTTATTACAAGAATACGCGTGGTTATGACACAATTATTACTTTTAAATAAAAATTGTGGACTGACCATTATTTTATTAAGCAATTGTATAAAATAGTCATTTTTATAAGCTGATCTACAAATTAGCCGCTTTATAAATCCAATTTGGGGAAAATTGTTACATTAGGGAACCCTGCTTTAGATGTGGGCACTACCAACATCCTCAAATAGAATTCAGTAACTGCAGAATATTTACTGCTCAGATCATCAGGTGGTGTTGGGAGGTTATGCCTGCACAGTATTCTACAGTGAAATCATTTAATACTTTCAGCATCGATAACAATTTAATTGTAAGCTTCATGTACGTACGTTCATTCTTTTATTCATCTAACGTTGATATACAATTTCACAATGGTGACACTTTATATTATAAAGTGTTATCAGGACCAGCAAGAAACTACAGCGTCTGTAGTTTCTTGGTGAAGTTTAGTTGCGTCTTGTGTATAACTTTAACAAATCAAACTCGGAGTGATTTTCTTTTAATGCGAAAATCACAGGGTACTTCTTTTCCGGCACATAGGGGACGATTTGTTTCTGAAAACAATTCCAGTGGATACTAATTCTGTGACTAATTCTGTGACTAATTCTGTGATGATTTGCATTTGGTAGCAAATCAAACGTCAGTCGAGTATGGATTAAAATACCTTAATCCTAGCTATAAGGAAGTAGAAAGCATTGGAAACAAACATGATAATAATTACAGCACATATTCTTTCTTAAACTAAAACTTCCGATTTAAGTCGAGTTTAGATAGCATAACTTACGCTGTTTGTATTACCAACAATCTCAAATTAGAAACTAAAAATACGAGATTTGTATTTTTCAATGACAATGCAAGTTTAGTTGAAGTTTAAGGATGTTTTTAAAGAGAATTGCAAGAGGGGACTTTATACTCGATAATCTATACAGGGTGGGCCAGTGAAAACGAAACAGAGCCGATTTTTCAATTTTTTTGTTTGGAGCCGCCAGTTTTTGTTTTGAGGGAGGAAACTTTTTGCGTTTATTTTTAATCGTGTGACTTCAACATCCTAGGGGTGGGGCCGCTTAAAAAGTAAAATTTATAGTACCCAGCCGGAAACCCTAAATGATTTGCGGCAACGGATCAACAACGAATGCCGGCAAATTAGCCCAGAAATGCTTCAGAACGTCCGAACCCGTTTTCAACAAAACCTGTACTGCTGTATGGATGCTGGTGGTCAACATTTCGAACATTTAATAAAGTGAAAGTTTAGGTAAACTCCTTAATCAATAAAACATTACTGGTGTAAATTATGGTAAAAGTGAAAAATCATGAACTATGTATTGGTTTCTGCCGTGTTACTATCTTTAAAAGGCATTTTTTCGAAAACTACTGATCCGAATTTGAAAACTAGGAAGCGTTAAAACCATAATTTAATGCCCTTTAAAATGATGTATCACTCACATAATGTTTAGGGGCGGAGCTCTCCACCCCAAGGAGGTTGAAGTGAGAAGGTTGAAAATAAACGCAAAAAGTTTCCCCTTCAAAACAAAAAACGACGGGTCCGAGGGATTTTTAAAAAAATCCCGGTAAATGTGAAAAATTGAGTCTGTTTCGTTTTCATTGGCCAACCCTGTATGTGCGGAAGGCATCTCTTACATTTTGATGAGAATATTGCGAGATTTAGCATTTAAGGAATTATGGAAAACTTTTCCTTCCAGTCAGTGCTATAAAGTCCTCAGGAGTAAGTAGACTAAATTATTCATCAAGCACATCTGTTTGTTGATTGTAAAAGCTGCACGTGCACTGATGTTTTAACAAGACCTTATGCATTAATAAAACCTTTAAAGAATTTTAATAACCGTAAAGTCACATCAACACACACCCACATAATATAATGCATTATCGATTCTTGTACATTTCGCACTATAATAGCTCAAATAGAAAGGAACTTCGAATGGATTATGGAAGTTATAAATGCATCCTGTTTGATTAATATTTAAACTCAGCTTCACCTTCATCATCTGCTTATTATATTAATTTTTTGAAGTCTAAGTGTACTGTACTCATTTATTGTAGAAGGCGTGTCCGGTGTCCACAGAACATTGTTTTTATATTCAATAGATTGGCAAGACTGATATTATAATAAATGATTGCACTTTGGAAACTGCCAACATTTGCTACAAAGTGGCGGCATTTTGATGTGTTACAATTTAGCGAAACGAATACAGATTCCAGGTGTGTATGTGAAATCACAACTTTTATTAGAAACTGGCAGTGCTCGTTGCACATTGTTATTGCTGTTATATAATTTAACCTCTGGCCTTCGCAAGTACCAGCCAAACTTGAGAAGTACTACCTGCATTTAAAAATACTAATTTGAATCAGAACTCAAAATAAGATGGGTGTGTGCACATTGAAGTCATCGAAGTGTTTCGAAACTTCGAGTTTCACAGATAAAAATACATATTATGTACAGGACAAGCAAACATTGCCAGGTAAGTTATACAGTCAAACGTACAATCCCTACAACTATTTTAAGCAGAAAGTAAGAAAAATGAGACCATTTAATTGATACGTTCTATTGTACTTAGAACAATTAATTGATTGATAACTGCTGCTTCGTTCAGAATTTGTTGATTTAGTGCGATTGCAAGTTAATACAATAATTTATTTTATATATAATTATTTGTAGAATAAGGTAAAAATGTATAAAGGATTATTATAAACGTTGAAATTAGATACAGTGCGACCCAATATTTCAAATATACAAGGTGATCGATTTGAAAGGTACAAGTTTTTATATACAAGTTATTAGAAACATAGACGAAAAATTTAGGACTAATTTTACGCAACGCTTGATCGTACGACATGAAAAAAATAAAAGCAAATGGGTTATTTACACAAACACAACATATTAATTTTATTTGCAACAACGTGAAAATTTTAAAGGTTTTGCTGTTGTAGACAGCGATTATTAATAATCTTAGTTACGTTTAAGGAATATTATAATTAAAACAGCGGGAGTGAAATCAATTAACTGTTCATCTACTTTCAGAATAACAAGATATTTCTGATTTTGTTATATTTTCAATAAAATTGTGCACACTTGTGTTTCTAGTGTGTAATACTTTCTTAGGTAGTTATGGTCAACTTTCAATTGCTTACTGTTTGAAATAAGATATTTATGAAACGCAGCAGCAGCAGTGGAGATTAATTTTAAATGTTTTCTGTCTTTATTGCTGAACAAACCTTCGTTTATTTTATATTGTAATAAAGAGATATTTTCAAAATATTAAAATAAACTGATGTTTGTAGTTATGTAATAAAAACAGTATTCGCTTTTAGAATTTTTTATATAGGCGTTTATTTTTCTTGTATGTTGCTATTCAATGTCAACAGTAAAGAGTTAGAGTTTTATTTCATTTTTTTCGTCTATAGTTCATGTTAAGTCTAGTATCTGTATTCTACACACGTGAGATCGATCACATTGAATGTATGGATTTTGATATACAACAAGTGCATTAATGTTTCTATGGAAATTATTTGGCAAATAATTACATTAAGACCATCTTAAATCAACCTCCCGAATAAAAATTCAATGTATTGTTTGTACATCGGCAAACCATTCCTTCGCCTGTGCTTCATGGGGTTTAGCGCCGTCTACCTGAACGCTGTAAAATGAAATGCAACCAATGTAAAAGGCAATGCGTATAATACACGATAAAGTAAATTGGTAGCATTGTTCTGATTAAAAAAAATACAGAAAAACTTGATATTGGGGTGATGTGCATTATACTCTTAAAGGATGGTAGGTAGATTGTAGATTGTTCGTACGGGGAGGGTTGTTTCTGCCCTTTGACACTGCGGCCTCTTGGGCCTATTGTGCATCCCCTTCTGTCGCTAGTCGCTGTCAAGTAGATCGGTGCCCTTTATCAGGTCTAGGAGTTTGTTGATCAGACTGGCTTGTGGTTGTACCTCGTTGGGATTAGTGCCCGCAAAGATTTGATAGCTTCTACGAGCTAAGGCTTCGCATTGGAATATTGTGTGGGAGGTTGTTTCCTCTTCCTCGCCAAACAGTCTGCATATACGATCTTCGTTAAGTCGCCCTATGTTGTGGAGGTGTTGCCTGAAGCGCCAGTGCCCGCTAGGAGTCCTGTCACTACTCCAATTTGAGTCCTACTGAGTTGTAGCACTGTTTTGGTAAGATTGTGGGGGTGGTTGCCCATCATAGCTTTGCACTGTCTTTGTAGATCTGAGAGTGGTGGAGGAGTGGTAGGTTATAATAAGATTAAAATATTTCGTTAAATTAATATCGCCTATCTATATCATAAACGCAAGTTGGTGTTATTGTGGTGTATTTTTGATTATTAGTTTTTTTTTTTAATTTTTCACTGTATTTTAACCTTGGATATGTTGTCTCCTATTTTAAAATAGCACAATGTTTATTATGTTTATTTCCTGTCAGCACAACAACTAAACATAACAAGGGAAAGAAAAGCTCAGAATACAATTGTTCAATGTATAACGGAAGAAGTTTGCTATTAGAATTAATAATATATTTTAACTTAATTTTCGACAGATTTTGGCAAACAGTATGCAAGACGCAAGTCAGTGGTGCTACTAATAAGAATTAAATTAAAAATAGTTCTTCTTCTAAAGATTAGACGCTATTGTTGTCCGTGCTTTTGGGAGTTGATTCATAGGGCCAAAACAAGTTGAAAATTAAGAGTGGAAATTTTTCTATTGCATAACATGAGCTCTTTAAGGCCTGAATGGATACAGACCATTTTTCCTTAATAATATGTGAATTATATCTTTTTGGAAATGAGAAGGCATGTACTTGGTTCCGCCTCAGAAAATTCAGGAACTTGCTCTTCTTGATCGACGTTTAGAGTAGGTTGACCTTCTGCCTGATTTTTTTGAGAATTTAAATTGCCTGTTTCCAGTAATCTTTGTTCTACATATTTTATAGATTTTGCATCAGAGTACCGATGATTTGGAAACCTTTCCGCATATGTCCTAGCCGCAACAGTGGCATTCTCATTCCTAATACATTGCTACAAGAAATTCACGCACTACAACTAACAATCGCAATATTGTTTAAAGTATTGCATGTAATGAAGTACGTTTAATCATAGATAATGCTTAAAATTAAGTAAACCAAATTAATAACAATCACAATTTAACAACAATCAACGCAAAAATTGAAAAAAAAATCAAAATTCGAAAACTGAAAAATTGTAAGTTTATAGGTTCAGTAGGCTGTGTTTCCGCCTCAACTTGTTATGACAGCTTGACAACGATGGTCCATGCTTGAAATTAACACACTTAGCTGCTCTTGTTCAAGATTATCTCACATTTCCACTAATGAATACCCTAGGTCGTTAAGAGTTGCAGGGGGTGGTTGAAGGGATCGTACTTGTCTTCCGAGAATGTCCCAGAGGTGCTCAATCGGATTCAAGTCGGAACTTCTAGCTGGCCATTGCATAACAGGAATACCAACGTCGTCTAGGTATTCTTGGGCAATTCTGGCTGTGTGGGGCGAAGCCTTGTCGTGCAGTAATTGGAACTTGTCTCCGATGTATGGGGCATATGACACAACATACTGTTCTTAGATATCCGTAATGTACCTCTGACTGTTTAAAGTGCCGTTGGGGAAGATGTGTACGTATGTGCAGGCCGTGAAAGATATGCCTCCCCATACCATTATTGAGCCACCACCAAATGCAGTCGTGGGGGCAAAATTGTATTGAGCATATCGTTTATTTGAACGTTTAAAAACTCGAATGCGCTTATCACAACTCTCCAAACAAAATCTGGACTCGTCTGTGAACAAAATGCGTCTCCAGTCTTCATTTTCCCAATTCATGTGGTTTCTAGCAAAATACAATCCGTGTCTGCGGTGGTCCTCTGCCAACTCTGAGCCAGTAGCTGGTAATCTGGCCCTCAGATTTTCTTCCAAAAGACGTTGGCGAACGGTTTCAATGCTAACCTGCACATTATGTGCTGCTGAAAGTTGTCTTTGGAGGGCTCTTGTGGTGGTAAAGCGCTCTCTTAATGTACGCAATCCAAGAAAAAGATCTTCTACAGCGGTAGTACCACGTGGTCGCCCTTGCCCTGGTCGCCTGTCATGTTCGTTAGTTTCTCTGAAAAGCTGGATGACCAGAAACATGGTTGTGTGGTTTACCCCAAGCCTGCCAGCGATAGCATGGAAAGAATACCCTTCTTAGGACAAAGTAAGGGCTGTGACACACTCATACGCCTTAAATTTCTTGAGATACGTTGCATTTTAAATAAGTCTGATCGTACAAGGAATTGTTTGATGACAGCTACAAGATTTGATACGTTTTAAAGTAAAACGAAACTGCAAGTAAATTGTAAATGTGCAGGTAACATTGATTAATTTTTTTTAACCAAGTTAAAGATGTGGAAGCAGACCAAGAGTAACATGTGTTTATCAGGTTTGTATCACACTTTCATTCCATGCATTTGCTTGAAGTAGGTAGTGCACTACTTTTCTTTTATCGCAACATTAATAATTGGTGCGTTAATTTCTTGGAGCAGGGTAGTTACATTCAACATATCGATGTAATCTGGATTGCGCTAGTATCGTTCCATTGTAAATACAAAAACCAGAAGGAAATGAAAATACTTGACACTTAGGTATCAAAATGACAGTAACACAGAAACTTTTAAAAAAATTTTAAATCGCTAGGTGCGACCGTGCTATAAAAATTATTATTTACTTTTATATCAATGAGTCTAACGAACGATAATCGGCAAAACTTCCGTCCTTAAGTTTCGATTTGTTTTAGCCCCCTGATTCGAATTCCAAAAGCACGGGCTATCACCATGTGTCTTCTTAAAGAAGAATGCGCTTTTATGTTATTTTTCAAAAGTAAAAAAGCCTGGTAAAACAAAATTATATTCTAGAGACGTTCGTCTATGGCCTTTTCTTTATCTCAAATAAAAATTGTTTCTCATCCGCTCTGCCCTCTGATTTATACGTAGTGAATTTGGAAAATCATCCTATATGTTCCAATTTATAACAGGCATTACATACACACATTATTTTAAACAGTGAAACATACATTTATCTATGATATATGTCAAACATACAGATTTAGTTAGGTATTTAATTTTGTGTCCTCCATTTATCAACAAACAGTCGATAAAGTATGGTAATTTCCATTTAAATACAAAATAACTACTACTATAGGTTTGACATAAATTATATGTAGATGAATGTATATACTTACACGGTTTGACATTATCTCTAATATAGAATCATCTATCATGGTGAATAAAACAAAGTTTGGTGAATAAAACAAAGTTTGGTGAATAAAACAAAGTTGCGTTCAACGAAGGATAATACTTTCCAGATTTTCTAATGCATGTTGTCAATTATGTAAGAAAGCGTACGTAAACAATAACAGAGATATTTAAATAACTCGTGAGCTAACAGGAACGGTACGCACGTGTACGTTACATTATTATGATATATTTTCATATTTTTATCTGTACCCATTTATTTTAGGATTAGTATTTTTAAAGTGATTCACGTAACATAAAAAACGGTTGACAAATCGTCGCAGCTGATTGTAGTGTGCGGCACTTTATTGGTTTTTATTAAGAATGCGGTCGTGATTGATAGCCTACACCTTGAGGGTGTGGGAGCTGTCAAAACATGACCTTTGTTGCGGCTTGCTACACACTTTTATTTTGCATAATTATTTCTGCTGTTGTTTAGATAGCTGTCAGTTTCCAACATAACATTTGAGTGTATCATGGGAACTACCTATTAAATTAATATCGCTCGGTCATATTTTGCACATCTCCATAACGGTTGACAGTTGATGTTACGTGTATCAAATTTCCTATAGGAAGGTGTAATATAAGTATACTAGCTAATAACGAATTTTGTGTAAGGTATAAAATTAAAATTAATTCGCATAAGAATTATTTGAAAGGTTGTGTATTCCCGCAGTCAGGCACGTAGTTAAGTTTTGACGCCTACAGGTAGCAATTAAGAGAATCATATGTTAACTGTCTCCATAATTTATCTGAAAAGTTATTAAAACCTGCAATAAAAATTGAAATATAAACTAATAATACAGTAATATAGAAAATGTGTTTGCCAGTGAGCACAGGATGAGTAAGACATAGATAGACAGCGATTTTCTGCAAATAATATTTATTTTAGAAAAAAAAAGAGTTTGGCAGCAAAGTTTTTCAGTTCTTATATACATAATGGCTTGTGGAAATATTCTTTTTAGTCGTTTTTTTTTGTTATGATATCACGAATGATTTTGAAATTAAAACTTTATGATTGTTTTCTAACAATTTTTTTTCTATATTTTACTGTTTTAGAATAACACTTTATTTTCAATATCTTATCAGTTCAAATCAGTTCAAATGTGAAATCTTCTAGACCAGGGATGAGCAACCTTTTTTTACAATGGGCCAACTACAAATTTAAAAATGTTGTTCGGGCCACGTTTAAGAAACGTATTAAAATATGAACACTAGATGATAAACTCAAATTATCTCGTTATTAATAAAATAAACAAAATAACAACTCTATACAAAAAAAAAACACAAAAAAACATATAATAGAAATAGTATAAAAAAAATCAAAAAGTAATTATTATGAGAAAAAATCTTAAACAAATTTTAATGAGAAGAATGGCATTGCTTCTTTGCAACCAATTGGTCTACACAGGGTGTATCAGAAACAGGTACAAATATTAAATCCGATGGTAGATTACAATATATACAAACTACGGGGAAGCTTAAGGAAACGCTCTAAGGCTCTAACGCTCATGTGGTGTGTAATGGAATTAGTGGAGGAAAGTCCTAGTGTTAGAACTAGAAGACTTGCGCTACAAACTGGCGTTTCCCATTCTACTGTTTGGCGGATTTTGCGGGATCAGGGACTGTATACCCTTGCCACGTTCAACGCGTTTGCAACCAGCGGATTATGTACGTCGGCACGATTTGTGTGAATGGCTTCTTCAAAAGTGCAATTTTTATGAAATCGGAACTGCTTTAAAATATATTCATATATTTTTTGTAATTTAATGGCCTTTTTTCTAATTTAACACATAGAAATATATATTTCAAAAGTTAAAAAGTAAAGCTTTGACGGGCCGCACGAAAAAGTGAGCCGGGCCGCGTGTTGCTCATGCCTGTTCTAGACGAATTATTAACTAATATAAGATCACTAAAAGTGTGGTTAAATAGATTTTATGCAACCAGTGTAAAACATTTAATAGTGGATGCAGACTACAGTTGCTTCAACAGGCAACAGTGCCTCAATCGATTTACAAAATCCTGAAGGAAGAATTATAATATAATATAAAGAATTTCTTTTACTATTTTGCTGGTTCGAATGACAAAAAACTAGGTTTTGCTGAACCTACGATTTAATATACTTTTCATCATCATCATCTGCCTATATCTATCCGTTGGAAGATGTAGGCCTCCCCAGAATTTTGCATGGAACACTGTCTTACGCTTTCTGTAGCCACTTGTAATCTACTATTCCTTTGACATCATCCATCTCAGTGGCGGTCTTCCTCTATTTCTTTTTCCCGTTCTCGTTCTCTATTGTACTATTCTCATCGTCCATCTATTGTCTTTAGTTCTTGCAATATGCCCAGGCCACAACCGGTTCAGTTTAAGAGTTATTTTAAATACAACTTCCACTTTTGTTTGCCTTGTCCGTACATTTGTTGTTCTGTCAGTTATTCCAAACATTTTGCGTTTCATCTATCTTTGGGCTATTCTTAGCTTTTGTATATTTTATATATATTAGCGTCCATGTTTCTGTTGCATAGGTTAGTACAAGGAGTAAGTTCTGATTGAATAATTTTTTTTCAATTTTTAATCAATTTTACTTGTTAGGATTTCTTTCCATCTACCGAATCAACCCAGTTTTATTCTTATAACAATTTTTTTATCCAACTGTAGTGTAATGAGTTGTCCAAAGTAAATGTAACTATTCTGTAGTTTCGTTATCTATATGTATATTGTTTGTTCTATTAATTCGTTTGTTATTATTTATTCCCTTTGTTGATATTTAAACCAAAATCTTTTGTTTTTCTACTTAGATCCGTTAACATTTCTTGTAAATCCTCTAAGCTGTCTGCTATAAGGAGAATGTCGTCTGCAATTCTCAAATGGTTTAATCTTTCTCCGTTTACATTTAATCCTTTATCCTCCTTTTTATAGCTTTTATAAACATCTTCCAGGCACCGTGTAAGTAGTTTAGAAGAGATTATATTCCCCTGTTTTACGCCCCGTTCCATTTTTATTGGTTTGGTGTTTTTTTGTAGCTTGATTTTACAAGTAGCGTTTATTTATTCAATATATCGAGAGGTCACTTTGCTATTTTGCAGGGATTTTATTACAGCCCAATGTTCGATTGATTCAAATGTCTTTTCGTAGTCTATGATGGCAAAACACAAGGATAAGTTATATTCTTCTGATATTTCTATTAAATTGCGAACTACTTCTAAGTGATCTTGAGTGCTGTAACCGCTACGGTGGTTGATAACCGTCTATTTTATTGATTAGTCGATTCGTAACAATTTTTGTTATTATAGTTTATATATTTGTGACAAGAGGCTGATAGTGTATATAGTCTATAGTTTTCTAATGGAGTTCTGTCACCTTTTTTGAACAGTTATATGACGGCGTTATCCTACTCTCTTGGAATTTCTTTAACTTCTATGTATTGATTAAATAGAATTTTTAGTTCTTTAATAATAATTGTTGTATTATTTCTACCAATACTTGATCTTCGCTGGGCGCTTTATTTCTCTTCATATGGTGTAACGCTTTCTCTATTTCGTACATCTGATAGTGAGGAATATTTTTTGACATTACGTTTGTCACTTTCCGTTCTGTGTCTTCAATCTGCGTTTGTCTTCTTATGCGGTACATTCCTTTGTATAATTCTTCTGTTATTTCTAGAATCGTACCTTAATCTGCGATGAAGGCTTTGCATTTCTTAATTTTTTTTTTAATAGCATTTATTGTTACTGGTCGTTATCGACTAACCTACAATTTTAGTTTGAGTTTCTTAAAACTAGGTACTTAACTAAGATATCCCCATTGGTGTCTCTTATTTCTTAAACTGGAACACAAGCTTGACGTGTTGCGCACAAGATCACTAAGCTCTGCTTTAGCACTGTATCACTATACAAGTATACACTACACAAGGTCAGAAGGTTTGACCCTTTTGAGTCTTCTATTCAAATCGGCATTATCCAGTAGTTGTAGCACCTCGGTGTTGATCTGATCATGGAGTCTTCCCTCGTGCTTTTCTGCAAACCTTTTGATTTCTTCTCGGACTGTTGGAATCTTCAGATCCCTATGAAGGTGGTCATTCCGATAGTACCATGGAGCATCAACAATATCTCGGAGTACTTTATTTTGAAAGACCTGGATCTTATTTATGTTGCTCTTGGCTGCCCATCCCCAGAGCTGAATCCCGTAGGTCCAGATTGGCTTTAAGATTTGTTTGTACAAAAGTAACTTATTATGCACAGACAAGTCGTGATTTCTTCCCAATCAGCCAGTACATTTTTTTGTATTTGAAATCAAGTTCTCTCCTTTTCTTCTTTATGTGCTCTTTCCATCGGAGACGGATATCCAGGTTCATTCCCAGGTATTTTGCTGTGTCGCAATGTGGGATGATTGTATTATTTATTGATATCGGGAACTGTTCATTCTGCTTATAGGTGAAGTCAATGTGTGCCGATTTGCTCTCGTTGATTCTTGTTCTCCATCTTCTAGTCCAATCAGTTACTCTGTTGCACGCTTCTTGAAGTTTATCAGCAGCTTCTTCGTTGTCATTACCTATTGCCAAGATGGCTGTGTCGTCAGCAAACGTGGCAATTGTGACGTTTTGAGTCTGTGGGATGTCGCTAGTGTACAGCAAGTATAGAATGGGTCCCAGCACGCTGCCTTGGGGTACCCCTGCATTTATATCTCTCATGCTCGAGTATTCGTCCTCTTGCTTGACTCTGAACATTCGTTCAGATATATAGGATTTTAATATTTCAACGTATTGTTTTGGCAACATTATCTTTAGTTTATACGTTAGCCCTTCGTGCCAGACTTTATCAAAAGCCTGGGCTACGTCTAAGAATATGGCCGAGCAGATTTTCTTTTCTTCGTACGCCTTTTCAATGATGTCCGTTATTCGGTGTACCTGGTCGATCGTCGAATGCTTATTTCTAAAGCCAAACTGGTGAGCAGGGATTAGGTTCTTGCTTTTTTCTTAATGATGTTGTAATTGTATTCTCTAATTGCTTTTCTTTTTGACGTTGTTTCGTTTTTCCGCCATTTTCAATTGCTTCTTCGATTTTTAGCTCGTGCCATGCTTTAAGATCTTTTTCATTTCTCTTCTTATTATTTATTAATTCCTCTGAGGGCTTCTAGATTTTGCTTCTCGTTTTATTGTTAGTTTCCTCCTTTCTTCCGTTCGCCTCCTTGTATTATGACTAATTTTGTAACCTCTGCTTTCTTGTTACATACCTTTCAAAAATCTAAAGGATGTAGTTAATTTGTCCTTGACTCTCTATTTACCAGGTGAAGACTGAAATTTCTATCATAACACAGTGGCGCACCATCTTGTTGGTACCAGTTGGGATTGTTGAGGTAGTTGTTTATTAATTCCGTCGATTTGTAGTACCTGTAAGTATTGATTTGCATTTAAAATTATCTTCTACATAGGACAGCTAATATGTCGTTATAAATTTCTTACTCAAACTTCAGCGTTTTGTTACGCACGGTATTTGAAGACCCAATGGACATTATCATCATCATGCGTTTATACAGTACAAGATGTAGAGAAGAATATTAACCGTGAATAATGTTTATTGCATATTTTGGTTACCCTCACATCGGCAGATCATCAAGACCTTTACATCAAAATCAACGCATTTGCAGATTTTATATACATATAGATAAGGTTTAAATTTATTGCTTTTTGTGAAGTGAAACGAGTTGCTGTTTAATGCCCTTCAATTGAGATTTTTTGTATAATTTTAGTGTCAAGAGTTGCTATGAGTTAATTGTTCAAACTACAAAACACATTTTTTCATAGATTACTTAGTTATTTGTTTCTGATATTAATTTAAAACTAGGTTGTAAAATAATGTATTGTATGTCAAGATAGAAGTATATTTAAGACGAAACTCCCTTCGTGAGAAAATGTTGACGATGTTAGTGAACAGATAACTGAGAAATACACATATCATTATCAGCCACAACTGCCTGGTTTGCATACAGCTAACAAAGCATCATATTTTTTGTCATCATTACTTGCTGATCTAGGTCTACCTTATTTGTCACATCTTTAACTCGTGTGTGTCAAGCGTCGTAAAATTTTTAGACCAGCGGTTGGTCAAATTGTAGTTTTGTTATTGCCTTTAAATAAATTAGAAACATGCCACAAACTTGTTCCTTGATTTTGATGATCCAGCTTCATAAATTCAATTCTCACGCTTACAACTATTAAATATTAAATTTAATAGCATTCTAACAAACTTTCAAAATAAATAACTACAGGGTGATTAACGGAAGAATACAGATCAACTGTCCCAAAAATAGGCCCCGCAAGCTGCTGCGATATACATATAACTTCTTATTGATGCTCTTATGTAACAGAGATCCTTGTCTGATAAGCTTAACTGTTTACGTCTAAATTAATAAATTGTTACATTTACTATTTTGTGTTATTTGAAATACTATAACTTATAAATAAGACTTTGTTGTTTCGTTTACTCGTTTACTATGTATTTTGGGTTGCCGATTTTTCGAATGGTAGGCTCATACTACTCCGTGAATTACCTTGTATAGCCATAGCCATAGCCATTTGTATGCTGAATTGATTATTTCTGAAGTAAAATTTAGACGGAATTTTGTCCAAGAAATTCCCATGCAACCCCACAATATGTTTAAACAATAACGGAAAGAGTACTCTTATTGTATGTTTAAAGAACAATTGTAGATTTATACGTGACGTGATGAGTCGAATAAAATAGTTATTTATGATATAAGTGCTAAAAGTGACATTTTATTTTGTGAGAACAAAATAAAATCACTTTTAGTACATATATCATACACTATTATTTCTACAAACACCATTAAAAGTTTTGAAACCCAATTATTCATGAAGTTTATTGTTGTTAAGGTAATGAAAATTCGATCGTTTGTTGACAAGTAACTTGAAATCTCGTGACAGCGCCGAAGAAAATTTTTTGTTTGCAAGTAAAACACTATCCACTTCAGATTACTTATTCCATCTGCAGTTTCTCTAACTGTTCATTTAATTAAGTAAATAAATATTCCTTTGATTTAAAATTTCTTAATTTTTTTATAATATCGTACCAGTGTTAATAGTAAATCACGTCATTTAGTTTTAGCACTACTGCTAAAAGTAAATTACTTTTAGCACCAGTGCCATAAAATCACATTTTAGACACTGTTTGTAGAAAAATATTTTATATACGTTAGTATTATATGAATTTTGAGTGGTTGATGCAGAAAAAGTTTATTGACTTACAACTACAATTATTTAATTAACTCCGGTTACACAAGAGAAGACCTACAATTATAAATGGAATACAACAGGTACCTATACTAGGCGTACCTGATTTTCTTAACTACAAGGATACTGGTGCGAAAATTAAACAAACAAAGAAACAGAATATACAAGATTTGTACCAACAAGGATTGGAATAGGGGATTTCTGTATGTAAGACACTATCCTACAATCATAGTAGACGTTGATAAATAGTTGACTTAACAATGATAATAATCATAGTAGCTGATTACAATGAATGTGTAAGCCAAAGTACCTTGGAAAAATCATATTTTGATTCTTAGAAATGTATGTAAACACATTTTCCACCGAAAATGTATACCTGTTCTGCAGTTTTATTGCAAATACGATATCGAGGGTCTCCGCCTACTATTTCTCATTGGAGGTAGGGAAATATTGTAATTTACCTAATATCATTCTACATATTATCTACTACAATCTTGCTAGTTTATTTTAATAAATTAATGTAAGAAGCAGAATACTTTTTAAGTATCAAACAAATCGTTGAAGTATGCTCATACATGCAAATATCCTTCAATATCTTGAAACATGTGTTAATTGCAGTATTAAATTTTAATTAGATGTGCTACTGCACCGATTGCGACACGTAGAGACTTCATTAGTATGTCTTCGTATAAAACGAATGAAACAACTATATTCATAGGATCAATCCGCATTTTAGTTGTTGGCTCCTGTACAAGAATAAATTCATATTAAAGCGTAGAAGGACATGTAATTAATTCAGTAGAATAAGTAGCTAATTTGAAAAGCGTGCCGTAAAACAAAATTAAATAATTACGTAAAATTCCCTCTAGCTGTACGCAAAATTTCCAAAAGAAGTAAGTTTACAACAAATAATATGTATGATTTACAGTAATTTAGTTTACCCATTTATGATGAATATACATATTTAAAACCCTAAGAAAAAAATCTTTTATGCTAAGTTAAAATAAAATTTAAAGATTATGTAGAGGTTGTTGAACTAAAAGATTATTTAAAATGCCTATTTTTGAAAACTTTCTATGCTTTATTTCTTATAGAATAGCGATCTTCTCTTTCTGAGGATCTAAACCGCCCTTCAAACAATTTTGAACTGTAGAAAACTATCAATTTGAAAAATGATAATTATGATAAATTAAGTAACGTTTGCATGTTTCCCGTGCAACAGTGACAACACTGCTGTCCAGTGTTCAGAAGTTCACAGAGAATGGTTCACAACACACTGTAGTATAGCGTTTCCTAAAAATATAATAACAAATATTTAGCTCTTGACTTAAAGATTAACTGTAAGCAACTCAGCTAGATGAACAAGGTGTTGAAAACAGCTGTTATGATACTAATTTTTAGTTTCCTATGATGAAAACCATAGTAAAGGAAGTTAAGTGTAACCGTAACCACAAACAAAATAAGGCAATTGTTTTTAACTATAACCAAGTACTGATTTAAATATTTGATTGATTGATTGGTTTGAAAGAGCGAGATCTAGGACGCGGTTTTCCAAGCATCTCTAAGCACTTGGCCACTTTGGCCCATTGTACACCCTAACTAAGAATTTTGCCTACCAGGGATAATTCCAACTTCAGTAGTGATACTACTATATTTTGAGACAATTATACTTTACCAGTTTCTAGTAGCATATCGCAGTTTCGAAGATCTAAAAACTCCTGGAACTGTCGTAAGATTTTAACAAACTTTATTGCCAGAACCTTCGATACCATAACATTTCTATCCACTATAACTATGAGACACCCTTGCAAACGCCCACGTCAGTTAGTTTAAACATATAGCATTATATTCTTTCGCGGTTTCTCGAACTATTAATATTACAATTTACTTTCGGCTTAGACCGCGTCCTCATTTGGGAATTACACCCAGCATTATCAGGTAAGGCCGCTTGTCTGCCTTTACAAGCATTTGCTGTAGAAATTTTAGCAATATTTGTCCGTAGGCCCTGCCTGCCTAAACAGGGACGGGTGCTTAGATTATTCAAACCTTGTGTTCTATTCACTCTGAAGATGCAAGCTGCAATGTCTTACGAAACGTAATGTTGTATGGGTTCACAAACAGCTAGTAGGCATAAGCCGATTAAGTATTATTGTCCTGGCAAACAAAATACATCAAAATCAAATCCTTGTCCGCCCCAAGGTTTGATTAATATAAGCACACGGCCCTGTTTAAGCAGGCAGGGCCTAAGAACAATACTGCTCAAACTTCTAGAGCAAATGCTTGTAAAGGCAGACAAGCTACAGTTCGGTCCTTAGCTGATAATGCTGGGTGTAGTTCCCAATTTCGACGCGGTCTAAGCCGAAAGTAAATTGTAATATAGCATTTGCCGAGGCAAATACCATCTTGGAAGAAATAAAAAGGACTAAAATCTAAACACAGGCAGATGTCATTTGCCTAGGGAATTTGTCATTTGTTTATTATATGTATGTCATGAACCTAGTGAGTAATAGGGTATTATGCATATTTCCCAGGCACTATACAGGGTTGCTCAGTAGTGTGTCAAAATCCAATATTGACATTATAAAAATTATTTGGAAGTTTTTCTGTTTTTAAAGTGATGTAGTGTCAAAATGGGCACATTTTGAAGCAATTTTTAAATATATGTAGCGTAGCGCCTTCAAGGTATTATTTTTTAAATTTATTTGTATATTTTTGAATTCAGCGTAAAATTGTCTTTCCAACCATCTCATCGATTTTAATTTAGGACTTAGTTTACCTAGAAAATGTGAAAATTTTGGTCGGCCCAAGGTTTAACAAATTAATTCGGTGCGTGAGTATTACGATTAATTAAGAATACATATTTTGCAGTTATGTAGTTAAATGGTGATTTTTAATTACCGATCAAAGTCAATAACATATTTTATAACTCTATTCCAAAACTTCAATACTTATAATATATAGTGCTCGGGCAGTACGAATAACGCCCAACTAGTCTCTTCGGCCATAACTTATACGTATACATATTTTGTCATAAACGAAATAAGGTTTTCTTTAGTATTTACATGGATTTTTGACAGAAATGCTTTTCTTTTAAACCATTACCGCCTCTTGCTCTTTCACTTGCACCTTCTTTGTCAGCGAGCTACAACTTCAAAACGCATTTCCTTCGCTACCCGCCATATGAAAAGACAGTAAACTGAAATTAACATAAAAAACCAATATTTATAGTGTAATATAATATAATATACTGTACAAACGACATATAAAAATTAGGAGTAATAAATATCAACGACATCTCTGATGGTGGGAGAGTTTTTATATTAATATCTCAAATTACGGCTTCACACTTATTGTTAAAAGCATCGCAGTCATGTTCAGAGTTAATTTCTTGCTTTGGTTTTTGTTGACATAAAACTTGAAAATCCCGCTTCGCAAAGATATGTTGTGGGGAATGATAAAAAATGCAACACCATTGCCATATTCCACAACGTTTACATCAAATGGATTTCTAAACCAACTCTTGATTGGAGGTCATTCTTCTCTGGCATATACATACCAGGTGTTCAATAAGTCGTTAATCTTGGTCTACCTTATACGCATTCATGGAACATACCTAGCTATCGTTTTCCATCATTTCCGACTATTGTGAAAATAATTTACCATAAAACATTTCTGTTCGTGCGTGAACATTGCAAATACTTAAGTTGAGGCACAAGTTTTGCTATCCACAGCCACCTAATATTAAAAGACTTACTGGCACCCGTACTATCTTAATTCATCATCATCATCATCAACTTCACCGTTCATTACTCCATTTCGGGATATATGCCTCTCCTGTTTCATGCCATTCTTGGCGATTGTGGGTTTTCCGCGTCCATTGTTTTCCAGCATGTTTTTGTATATCATCTCTCCATCTGGATCGTGGCCTGCTTGGGTTGCGTTTCCCTATTCTCGGCCACCATTCCGTGATGTTCTTTGTCCATCTTTCATCCGGTAATCTCATGACGTGTCCCGCCCATTGCCACTTAAGCTTCGCAATTCTCTGTATGACGTCGTCGACCCTTGTCTTGTTTTTGATCCATTCATTTCGTTTCATGTCTTGTAGGCGTATTCCCAGCATAGATCTCTCCATCTTCCTCTGGGTGACTTGCAATGTATGTCTTGTTGTTTCGGTGAGCGGCCATGTCTCCGATGCATAAGTGAGTATCGGGAGTATGCATTGATTGAAAATTCTGGTCTTCAGGTGTTGTGGGAGACTAGATCTGAAGCCCTATCTCAGCTTCCCGTATGCAGCCTACCCTAGTTGGATCCGTCTTTCTACCTCTTTCGCTTGACAGTCGCCTGAGAGTGATATTCGTTGTCCCAGATATATATACTCCTCGACGATTTCTATTTTTTCCTCACCTTCAATTTCAATTGGGGTTGCGTCTTCTCTGTTTGACATTATTTTAGTTTTGTTGATGTTAATTTTTAGTCCTATAGTACCGGCGGCTTCTCTTAGATCTTTAGTCATTTTCTTGATATCTTTCATGTTATCAGATATAAGTACGATGTCGTCTGCGAATCTCAGATTATTCAGTCGCTCTCCGTTTATATTAATGCCGAGGTTGTCCCAAATTTAGTAGTTTGAAGCTGTCTTCCAGACAATTGGTGAACATTTTGGGGGAGATGGTATCCCCCTGTCGTATTCATCGTTTTACATCTATAAGCTTGGTCTCACCTAACGTCTGGATCGTTATAGTAGCTTCGTGGTAAAGGGCGTCTATTAGTGTTATATATCGGTGATCAATCCTGCATCTTTTCAAGGAGTTAATGAGTGCCCATTTTTCGACTGTGTTTTCGACTATCTTAATTATGTTACATTATTTTCGGATAGAATTTTTAAATTATTTTTTTAATATAAATTTAGTACCAAGTACCAAAAATCAAACGCGACCCACCAAAACTCAGTCCCGACTCAGATTTGGGTCGCGACCCAAAGGTTGGGAACTACTGCTGAGTGTAGACAGTACTTTATCCAAAACCAACATACGGTCTTCGTAGCATAGCAATTGGTTTTACATAGTGATTTCGAAACTGGACAGTTAAGGTGGCATGATTAACCGGTATTCGGCTTTATCCTACTTGAATTGTAATTAAACTAAGGAAATACAATGGGACAAACATCACTTGGAATGAAGTATGTTCTACTTATCAACTTAATAATCTGTTAACGTCTTTGGAATTCCTTTGCATCAAATTAGAGTAGATGAGACATGTTTTACTACAACATTATAAATTAACAACCTTGTAAACAGCGTGTTAATACACGTAAATGTTGCTAACTAGATTGGGATCACTTTTTCGTAACGTTTGCGCTAAATCTGGGAACCTTCAAAATTAAAGGCTTCGTATTTCCCGTCAATGTAAAAATAATATTTGAGTAATGCCTCTGGTATACAAAGGTACGTACTTCGCCGAATCGTTGTTTAAACGCCTGAGCAAAATCAATCACTTGCACTTGCCAATAAATCGTTAAATTGAACTTTGAAAATATCCGAGTTGCAATCACTCAGATTATTTTAACGAGTTTTATTTCTGAATATTTGCGGGGTAAACCTATTACATAAACCATTCAGGCATTTCTAAAAATACACTTTTTGATGTTCACTCAATCAAACACATACGAACAAGAACAATGATTTCCGAAATAGTCATAAAATAAACTAACGTTTATTCCCATCGAAATGTGAATTTTTGTTTTAATTGGGCTTTTTAACTTTAAACATGTGTTACTTCCGGTTAGTTATTTTATGCAACGCTTATGTTGCAGGTAACTAATTACGTTATGAAGCTTTTCGACGCCGAAGAGTGATTAAGTCATCGCAATAAAAACACGTTACCAAACCAATGTAATAAAAAACATATTTTAACGGTATGTTTAAATATGATAACAAGGACATGTTTATTGCCAAATTAATAATAACCAAGTTTCCCATACGGTCTCGTGTGAGATTAAAATAGAAACAATTATGTAATACAATTTGTGCATCAAAATTAAGATTGTTGCCAACTTTTGCGTATTGACATTGACTTTATTTAAAGCAGGCAATTATAACAATAGTTTAAGCAAGTGAAGTTCCTAAATTGTACGATCATTATGGACTGTCCGATCCAAAGTTGAGCAATTATATTTGCTTCTGAGAAATTTGCTTAATGCTACATGATGTCAAGAAGTAATTACTTCAATTTACCTTTAAGCTGTTATTGTGGTGGCTATTTCTTGAAGATACTGTATGTAAAGTTTTAAAATAGCGATTTAGTTCTGTTATATAGGGTAGTGACTGAGAGATATCCCGCAGCCACTAAACTATGAAATTTTAAATGTTAAATTAATTATTAGATCTCTCCCCCAGTAGATATTGTACAGTTAACATGTATTGAAGCTTTATTAGCATATAAGTCTGCACATGTTAGAGTTTTGCATCTGTTTGAGTTGAGAAAATGCAGAAAATTGATTTTGTTATGTTTGGCAAGGTTATGTTTTCATAAATTAAATTCATTATTTTTAACCGTTTATTGAGGAGCGTGTTATGGCTATACAATATATGTTAACCCATTAAATTATAGATATAATTTGTTATACTGATTTGTTGTTATAATTTTTGTTTAGACAAGAATGTTTGCATAATCTAGGATAATTAAATATTAATAAATTATTCACTTATTATAAAATACCGATTATTATACAAGGTGTTATTGAATACGTGTTACAAATTTATAGGGTGGGTAGGCGATTCACAATAGAGCAACTTTTAATAAGAAAATCCTATCCAGAAACGCACTATTTTCGAGCTAACAATAAGTCTGGAGTAAGGAGTAAACCTCATAATAGTCAAATACTACAAGTAATGCTCATAATATATTTATTTAATTGTCAAACTCTACAATAATTGTTGAAAAGGACGACTACCAACTTCGATGCAATCATTGTACCCCTGAAGCTTATTTTGGTATAATCTTTCAAAAATGCCAGGCGTTGTTTGGAGTTCTTGCGCTATAGTTAGGATATGTACTATCAGATCTTCTTCAGACTCGATAGGCGTCTCGTAACACAGCCTCTCCATATGGTCCCATAAAAAGAATCTAGGAGTTATGTCAGGGGAGCGTGGTGGCCACGAACAGAACCCCCTCGGCTAATCCATCTATCTCCGAATCTTTGCTTGATGTAGTTTCGGGCGAAAAGTGAGCTCATTCATGATGTGCTTCCAATTCACTGTTAATAAAAACTATATAATAAACTAACCTGATGGGTAAACTAACTACGATCAAAAACTAACACAATCTATTCTAAAAAAAACATACGAGTATCACTGATAAAACATTTCTCAACATTCAAGTCCTTTTTGAATCATACATACCCTATAAATTTGTAACACGTATTCATTAAGACCCTGTATAATAACAGTTCATAATTCCATATCTAAATTTTTGAAATATTAATATGTGTTTGTAGTGCATTATATGGGTTACCACACTGTATAAATGTAATTAGCAAAATTACGAATACAATTGGAAGAGTGCTAAATGTAGGTATAATAAAAAAGTGATTAGCCGTAAACTTCATTATATTACAATTCCATGGTCAACTTGACCATTTGGCGGAGTAATGCGTTTCTGAATCTTAATATTCTCTAAAGGATTGCATGCCATTCATTTCATAAAACTAAAACAGTATCACAATCCTAAAAAGTAGTTGGTATTTCATTTAAATAAATGCGCGACTTGTAATTCAGTTAATATTTTAGTAGTTTAGTAGTAGAAAAATTGACATTACAATAAATTGTAGAAGGGCTAACCTTTATATTATGTAATAAAATTCGGATCTTGATATTTGCAATGAAACTTTAGACTTTACAGTTGAATCCTTAAGTTTATGTTATTATTGTATTATAATATTGACTTCTATCTGTTCGTTTTGTGCAAAACGCCGAGGTCTCGATATTAAGCTTAAGGATTCAACTGTAATGTCTAAACTTCCATTGCAAATATCTAGATTCGAATTTTGGATGTTGAAGTCTACGATTTGGCTCCAAAATGGCGATCTTCATTTAAAGCCCAGGATTCGGTTTCGAGATCTTGACTTACAATGTAGGTTATCTTAACCTTAAAGTTAAGATAATTTCATCTTTAAATGTAGCGAGTCGAAATTTCAGCTTTACCATGTAAATTTTTAAACATACAACAGAAGAATCGACGTTGAGTTCTAGATATACAGTATAAAGTCATCTCAATTTTGAAGTCGAGGTCATCTTCAATTTAAACGTACCAAATCGATATTTCTGCTTTAACTTCTAAATCTCCAAACTAGATATTTTAATTTACAACCAACATTTGGTGTTGTAGATCGACCACGTAAAATCATCTCAGTTTTAAAATCGAATGCAGCTCTATGTTAACCGTAGCTAATCGAAGTTTCTGCTGTGACTTCTAAATATCCATCTTTGATATGGTGATTAAAAAACGAAGATTCGACTTTAAAATCTGGACTTACAATGTAAGGTCATCTTAATTTTGAAGTCAAAATCATTTTTATTTTAAACATATCTAATCGAAATTATTTCTTTAACTTTTAAACTCCCAAACTTGGATATCTTGATTTAAATACCGAAGACTCGACTTCAAGATCTGGACATACACTGTAAAGTAATCTCAATTTTAAAGTAGAGGTAATTTTTATGTTAAACGCAACTAATCGACATTTCTGCTGTAACTTCTAAATTTCCAAGCTTGATATTTTGATTAAATAAGGAAAATTCGATTTTGAAATTTGGATTTACAATGTTAGGTCATCTTAATTTTGAAGTCGAAATCATCTTTATTTTAAACGTATCTAATCGAAATTATTGCATTAACTTCTAAACTCCCAAACTTGGATATGTTGATTTAAAACTGAATATTCGACTTCGAGATCTGGACATACAATGTAAAGTCATTTCAATTTTAATGTCGAGATATCTTCGAACGGGAAACCTATTTTGATTTAAAACCGAAAATTCGACTGTACATTGAAATATTTTATTTAAATGTAACCAGAAGTGATTTTAGTTTTAAAATGTAGTACATTTTTATTTCCACCTATACATTTCAAACGAAAATCTTAAATCTTGATTTATAACTGACATTTTCCTCAATATTTCGTCTCTGTTTATAGCGTAGTGATATAGAAATCATTTAAGGACAAAATCATCAATTAGTGAAATTTAGTATACCTTGTGAGTATTCTGCGTAGAAACTTAAACACAAAGTTAAATATTTGTTTAACTTTAGATTAAGATATTGCTTTCAATGCCTAAAACCTAAGTTTAGCTTCTACGTTGAGATGTTGACTCAAAACAGACGATGAAAATGAAACTCTTAAAATTTCGACATTTTGACTTATAACGTGCAACCATCTCGGTTTTCCACATAAGATTATTTTCAATGTAAATTCAAGTTATTAAAATGTGGCATGTCGAACTAAACTGTATTGCTAACCTAAAACTACAGATTTCGACTCAAACTCTAAACTTCGGCTTGGGTCTCGAGATAACTGACTTTTTGTTCGTCATTTCGATTTAATTAGTTTACGGATCATCTGCTTGTGCCACTTTATAAGTATGCTAAAGATATTGTTTTAAAAGCGCCAATGAAATCACCAAATATATAAGAACAGTTAGATTGTTCTTTAAGTACTTAAAGATTTGAAGTTTTAGATGTTGAGGTCTTGATTTATGGAGATATTGATTTTCTGTTTTCAGAAGCTAGAATGCCGTTTATTAAGTTAAATTGTTGCTGTAAACCTAGATCTGGACTTATTAAGATGTATATTAATTTCGAAAGCAGAAATTGGGGTTT